>VYZQ01031040.1:53492-80520 GCA_013400655.1 Mystacornis crossleyi | reverse complement strand
GGTGTCAGGTGGGTGTAAATTGAGGAGGCTTCAGCAAGGAGAGGACAGAAGAGCCAGGGAACAGCTGTTATCTTTTGTGAGAACCCTTTTTCCCTTGAGCTTCTTGGGATTGGTATTTCAACCAGTGTAAGATACTGCCACTCGGACCAGCACCAGCTCTGCTGCTCAGCTGCGAGCTGTATCACATATAACAGAGCCTTGGGAAAGCCAGACCAGCAACTCCCTACCCCAAGGAATGTGCAGCTTCCATCACACCTTCCACTAGCCCTCCTCCTTCCTACATCCTTCCTCCTGAATACGACAACACACAAAGAGACACGGAGAAAAGTTAACTTGCTCATCTTTCTATGTTGCATCTCTGTTTCCTGTATTGAAGGAGGCAACATATTTGATTAATATAGATGCAAATGCATCTCTCATAATCCTGCTGACCCCAAGGTGTGGAATGAAGGTGAATCTGGTGAAGATGTTTAGATTAATGCATTGTATTTGTAAGTTTCTTCAGGTTTGGAAAAATCTGTGGTTTTTCTTTAGCTCTGGCTTTCCAGGCATGTTTTCTGGGCACTGAATGTCTGGAAACCCTTCCAGAAAAAGGAATCTTGTGGTCCACCTGCCCGAGCTAATTTTTCAAAGCAGTTTTCTTCTAGCAGCTTTTGACTCCATTATTTCTTTCCTACTGTGATATTTTATACTCAGCTCTGCAGAAAACCTGATGCCATTAAGCCAGATCCATCCTATTGTTCTGCACTGCTTCCAATTTGCATGGAAAATTATTCATGTTAAGAACTCCCCATTGTTCATGTCTTATCTTCGTAAGTCATGTCAGAGAGCTACACAATGCAAGCCCTGCATTAAAGGCATGAAGTGATTTGCCTTCAGTGAATTCAAATGAATTAAAGGTTTTAGGGACTTACGTAAAATCAGGAAGAATTCTTAAGATTGTCTTAATTTCTCCTCAGGTCATGTTATCTACTTCTGCCTCCAGAGCAGTCTTTGACTCAAATACTGCTGCCTGTGCTGCTGCTGAGCCTTGTGTTTCAGAGGATGGCCACTTGTCATTCGGCATGGCAATGGGAGGTGTTCAGCTCACAGTGCAAGGGAAAGGTACTTTCTCACCTGTCATCAAGTTAACATATTGATTAAAGATATCACTTGAATTCAGCAAACAATACTTGGCCTACTCTTGCATGCACTGCAAAGGGGTTTGCCTGTTTCTACAGACCATAGGGATTATTGCTGGTCAAGTGAAATTAACAAGGCTTTTAGGTTTATTGCCCTTTTTCCCCATTTGTACACATAAGGCATGCTCTGGATAAAAAATAATGGGTTTTAGCAGTTAGGTTCATAAGCATGTTTTCTTAATCATCAAAAACTGCTGGCATGCTCATATAACAATAAAATAGTTAATGTTTGATGGGTATAATCCAAACTACAGAACTACCACTGATATAAGATGCAGTGTCTTGCACATAATCACATAAAACTCAAACATGTTTTTAGAGTATAGGGGACAGCTTTAAAAAACATCAAAGCATCTTTTCAGTTGCTGTTTAAAACCACTCTTGTTTCTCAGTTTTTAAGCACTATCACTCAGCACTGGTTTTGCTTCCTAATGTTGATTTGCTTTGAGGTGAGCTTTTGTTTCACAAACTTTGTGAAACACACCTGTTTAAACACTTTGGCAATATGGAGCAAACCTGAAAATGGCTCAGTATCTATTATTTCATAACTGAAACCCAGTCAGGTTTCTCTTGTATTTTAGTACAATATTGTAAGCCACACAGGAAACCTACCTTCATTTCTATAGTGACTTATTGTAGAATATTTGTTCAGATATTATCAACTATACAATATATTAAAATTACTCATTGTTGGCACCACTCCTAAATACAAGCCCATGTACATGCATTATAGCTCTATTTGGATATTAAAAGTGTAGAATGAGTTTCATTTTCTGACAGATGACAAATAAAGTAACCATCAAAGCAGGTGGAATAATAATCAAATGAAAAAAGACACCGTGAAATTTCCTGAAATGTCTTCTTTCATTATTTACAAAAAGATAGGTCAAGTGAATCTTGTATGACAAATGTTGTTCCTTTTCCTAGTGAAATCAGTGACTAAGGTACTCTGACTTCACTGGCAGCATAAGCTATTCCTGCTAGGCAATAAAAATGCAAACCCTGACTGTGCCTTCATGGACTTCAGTAGGAACTTACATTAACCCTACCCAAGTCTAACTGGAGTTTGACTATTGCATTCCCTCCCAGTGGGTTTGATTCTTTCTGAACAATTGTTTACTATGAAGAGACAAAAGTATTCTTGCTTACAAAACTGGGTTCAAAGAAATGAGTAAATGGAAAAAAACCTTAGTAATTTCTACTAATAAGCTGAACATTCAGCCCACGTTATCAGCACTGCCAGATGGATTTCAGTGGAAATTTGCTGCCTTCTCACTAGTAGTGCTCTGGAACACTACACTATATTCTCAGGTTAAGGGGAAGTTTAAACATAAGGAAGACTAAAAACTTTCTGGTCTCAGAGACCAATATGTCTCCTTGCTCTCCCACCATTCTCCCCACTCAATTTTCCCAGTTTTACAATGCATTTGTATAATGGCATTTTTCAGAAACCTTTTCACAGGATTCCCCGAATCTCAAAAGGTTTGTTAGAACACCTTAATTTGAAGGAAGACCCTTTTGTGAATTAGTAACGGGTTAGAGGATGAAAAACAAAGGTGGGAGCTACTGATCATTTTTCACAATTAAAGGAATTTGCAAGAGGAAGGCAAGCAGAGGGGACCGTTCTAGGTCCTGCATTGTCCAACACATTCACAAATGGGTTGGAAAAGATGGTGGATAGCCAAAGCGCCTAATGATACAAAGTTGTTTCCAACAGTTAAAAACAAAGTCTACCTAAGAAAGTAACACAGGGATCTCACATTATCAACCGACTGGGTAGTAAAATGGCAGAAAAATACAATGCTGATAAATATTAAAGAGTGCATATCAAAAAAAATACAGCCTTAATAAATGCAAACAGTTCTGAATGAGCAGTTGTCACCCAAGAAAGAGATCTTGCAGTCACTGTAAATGTTACCACAAAAACACCAGCTTAACATTCAGTCCAGCGACTGGGTGTGCCCTTGGCTCACAAACTTGACCTGCTGGCTGCCAGAAACTGGGAGATATAAAAGGAGAAGGAACCTTCTGTACTCACCCTGTTTCTCATAGGTATGCACTACCTGCCACCACTGAGAGAAGATGGAGCTGCATGGATCTTTGCTACGGCCTAGAACAGCTGCTCATACATCCTTACATCAAATGAAGAGTTTGAGAGAGTAGATCTAACCTGGAGTCACAAAGGAAAGTGAAACCACAGAGATATACAACCTGAGAACCAATGTCTCAAGTCCCAGACAAAGGACCAAAGCGTTCAGAACAAACAAAAAAGCCTCAGAAGAGACCACAAGGAGACCCTGGATTAACCCTTGACAGCTTAGAAGCTTACTGGGTGTTCTGCTGCTTTAGCACAGAGGTTGACTGACAGTCCAAAATACCACAATAAAACATCACAGTAACACCTGAAGAGACAGACGTAGCAGTATCTCCTGGAACTGCAAGGTGTCCAGTAGATGCAAAAAGAGACAGACATCGGCTTAGAGAGCAGAGTGTGAGCAGAGTGTAAGCAGAGAAGACAGTATCAGCAGTTCCAGTAGTTCTTCCCTTGGAAAGAGGCACTGATTGAAAAGAAGACCAATGAACTGCCAACCTGAAAGCAAACAGTAGCCATCCCAGACTAGTAATGCTTCTGTGACACAACTTCACCGACAACTGTGCCTGTAGTGCCAGACAAGGCATAGGGGACATTATAATGTCTGAAAATACCTTTGGTTTAATGACCATGAATTTACACCATGTGTCGTGGAGTACAGGTTTACATGTCAACATTAGGTGTCCATCCATACGTTACCGGGTCACATCAGTGGGATGGTTTGTCAGCAGTGGATACTTTCCTCGGGAGACACAGTGCTTAGCAGGAGATGATGTTAGAAGAACACGGATTTTCAAATGGCAGTACTTGAAGTCCTGGCATTGTTACTGCTTCCTGAGCTTGACATGATTCACATCCACAAAGGTACTTACCCATTGCTGAGAGCAGTTGCAATCATACTGATCCAGGGTGTCTCAGGTGGCCATATACTGAGAGAGAAAACACATTTTTAACTATAACTTGAAGAAGGCAGGCAGGCAAGGGGCACTGAGTTTGCTGCATAACCCTAGAACATCTTAAGGGTTTACACCTACATACTCCAAGAGGCAGGTTTCTGGGCTGCAAGCATGCTCTGTGCTCTGCTTCCCACTCATCTCCTGTTCCCAGCTGTGCTACAGACCACTCCCCGGCAGCACAGTGAAGTGTCCTGGACATGCTGAATCCCATATGCACTGGAGCCAGACTTTCTAGGTAACCACGTAGCTTGGAAGCAACTTTGGAGCAACTCTGCTGCCACAGTCTGCAACAGGCTAAAATAATGAAACCGAGTGAAAACTCTGCAAGGTAAAAAATCAAATATTTAACGCTGCATGATAACACTCTTGTATCAAGAGTGAGCCACTAGTAAAAGCAACAGTGCAAGGGCCTCACAGGGTAACTGAATGTTCTTGGAGAATGTGGTCACATAAGTATTTGGATTAGTTTTTCATATGTGGTATTTAAGGGCTATTACCTTAAATTTTGGCCAAGAAAACATAATATAGAACTGAGAACTGTTTTCAGTTTTTCAAACACAGGAGATCTTAAGAAAAATCCCATTAAGGAGAAGCTATTGGGAAACGGGCATCAAAATAAAGATGTCTGCTCAGAATGTTGCCTGGAGGCAGGCCCTGATTACTGAATACCACACTCTACAGTGGGTATCATGTGATGATGGAGGGATGGGGAACCATAACCTGGCACTGACCACAGCTTTTTGTGCAGTTGATTCAAAGATTCCTGATGATTTTGGGGGGGTCAAGCCCTAATGCCTCTCAACTAATGGCTGAACATTTCAATGATGTTCACCAAGTTTCAGTGGGAACATCAAAAACTGACCTCTTTCTACTCTGAAGAGTTTTCATGGACCTTACAAGAGGAGTCCAATGGCTATAATGGTCTGCGGGCTTCCTCCATAGAGGTTTTGTGAAGACTCCGCTGTGTTCCTCTAGGATTACATATATATGGCCTGGAAGCAGAGGTCAGGCTATTATAACATTATTTTTCCATTTGAGGACACTTTGACTTGTGCCCAGAGAGAGGAATACATGCTTAACTTATCAAGGGAATGCATTTGGATATTTTCACTCACACTCAGCAATGAACTATTCTTAGTAACTAATAATATGCATGTGCCTTGCAGCATGCTCTTTGATAGCCTTGTTTCTATTCCTTAGGGATCTAATATTCTACCACATTTCCAAAGAATCCTGGAGGAAAAGAAAATGTCTTATTCTTTTTATAACATGGCAATTTCCTGCAGTGAAAAATAAACAAGAGCTGCTGCTAAGACAAATTTTTTTCTTACAAACACATTCGAGGTAAAGTTGTCAAGTTGACCTGATAAATATGTGCAGGGAAAAGCAGTACAAATGCAGGGTTAAAACTGCCTGCTATGAATGTTAAAGAAATTATGTATTTTTTAGCCACTTACTGAAATCAGAATTTTCAAGGGCTATTATTTTTTTCTATCTCTATTTTCTAAATGTTGAAACCAAGTATCCTACAGCAGTCCCAGTATCTGCACTTCATTTGCAATCCCTCAAGAGTTTTAAGGTGGATTAATTTGTTTTAAAGCCTGAAGTACATACAAACAAAATTAGCTGCTGGCAGGTTTAGAGACACAGAAGTGGAATAATTTGGTACATGGTTGCCATGGCAGCTAACCTACATCTAAATTATCCTACAAGCTTTTCTGAGCCATTCTCTGGCATTGTGCCTTCTGTCTGAATTGTTGATTCCTTTTTTTTTTTTTTTTTTTTTTTGGAGCCCTCCCTTCTGCAAAGCCCTTCTTTGTGCCACTTTGGTCTCATCTGCTGGCTCAGGCCGCACATCCTGGCATACTCTATAAGCTGCTGATATTATCCTTTAATGGAAAGGGGAAGCAAGAGGAGTACAAGGCAGAATTAGAGCCTTCCAGCTACTCTGCCTGTAGCGAGCAGCTTCCTGAAAGCTGATTTTCACTGAAGTAAACTACAGTGGTGATTCCCTTCATTATCAGGACTTAAAGCTTGCTGCAAAATCATTGATTTTGATGACACTATTGCAGATTCAGAGAGATATGGTAAAAGCCAAATTTGGCCCTAAGACAGTGAATTTATCAAATGATTAATGAACTTTGGTCCTAGGCTACGTGACAGTAAATCAAGATGTTATCTCTTCTATCCAGAGAAAACAGGTTTTGAAATGCTTTGGCAATGTTTATTACCAAGTAGAAATATTAAAAGAAAAGGCAGTGAGTCCTCCAAGCTCTTTCCCTACCACTGACCTCCCTCTCAGCACAGTTAGAAAAAAAAAAACAGTGCTATTTATGAATGTTAAAGTTTCGTTATTTATTTTTGGCGAAACAGTTCCTTTCTGTCAAATTGCTCTGTTTCAGAGGAAAACCATCCCACTGGCTATTTCTGACCAACCATCCTTTTTATCTCCCTTCTTGCCACCTCTGAGAACTAAGTTGTGACGCTGCTTCCCAGGAACCCAGCCCAGGTCTTATCAGTTCCTGACAGATCACGGATAGCTGACATGCCTCTGCCTAGGCTGCATGTGACCTTAGGGTTTAGAGAAAGTGAGATCAGAAGATAAGAAGCAGAGAGTATTTACTTACTTATTTTCAACACAGTAAGCTCAACATACTGTCAAAGCAGAAGTTCTGTCGAATTTTTAAGAAGGGTCAGTTTCATTATCAGTTTGGTTGGTTGTTAGTTTTCAGGCAATTGCCTAGAAGATGGTCGCTGCTGTTGAAGACTTGACATTGCCAGATACATTTGTGTGTGAATTCAAGTAGTGGGGATTACTCGGTTTATGATCCTCATATCACAAAGAAGTAGGAAAATCCCTGGATTTGTGGGATTACAGGCAATGCTAAAGTGATCTCTTTTCAGGGATACTGATTGAAGACTATGAGATTCAGCAAGAGCTTTTTTCTTTTTTCTGAGTTCATTAATTCAGTCCAGTTATCTCAGGATAGCCTGCTTTTTAAAATGAACATTCAAAATATTAGAAGTTGTGCAGATGCTAAGCACAAGGAATAATATCTTGGTAAGTGGCAACAAATAAACACTTTATGAGGATTTAGGCTTACTGAAGACCTGCCCCCATAAATGCATTCTGTGATATTTTATTAAACAATTTGCTGAAGAACTAAAACAATCACTTTTTGTAATAACTGGGTAAGAGAGGCAGGTCTGGCAACAGTATTAGGATACCCCCTGTAGATCTGTGGCAAGGCAAAGGTTATACTATACACAAGGGTAAATGTTTAAGGGAGAAGTGGATTTCCTCTCACTGCTTTTTAATCTTCGTATGTTATGTTCTTCCACTCTACTTTTTTCTTTCACTGTAAAACGTTGCATGCGTGCAATAAAAATCTATCAGAAAACACTGTAGGCTGAAGTGGGTATCCTGAAGAGAGTCACAAAACTTGAAATTAAAACAGGATCACACTACCCATCCAGAAGAATGAGGATGTTTAACACTTCCTCTTAAGAAAAATGTCAGATACTAAGTTAGATATATTTGTATTCCATCTGTATTGCCTAATATAACAATTTCACATGAACTGCCCATGCACAGTACTTTTCCAGGGCTCTTTGAAAAAAAAGGCCAGAAATATTGTTATTTACGATTTTCAGATAAAGGAACTGAGTTATGGGGAAGTAAATTGATGAGATCAGGCTTCCAGCAAATTGACCACAAGGCCTTCCACTTATCCTGGACTTCTTAGCACAATACAGATCCCTGCAGTTATTACTTACTTTTTATCCTTCTTGCCAGAGTTTCTGACAACTTTCACTTTGGGGATACAATGTGTTTAGTAGTTATTATGGCAAGCCATGATTCATACTGTTTGGACCTCATTCATACTTTGCGTGGCATGAGAATAAAGTAAATTACATTCTGGAGAGCTTGGCCAATGAAATATTAAAGCAAATATCTGAGATAAAGCTCACTGCTGTGCTTTTCAGCAGCAGGGAGGGAGAAGGGAGAAGGGCAGTACATGAAATCTGGTGGCTATTCTTCCTGGCCTCACAGAGAGACTGCTCTGATGTTTTTGAGGCTGATGATGACATGATACAGCCCTCAAACTCTGCTGAGCCTCAGGGAGGGACAGGTTCAGGAACTGCATGTAGCTAAACTGATGGCTTAACTTCTGTTGGCTTTCACACGTCATTGGCTTCTGTGGGAACAGCACCAGTTCTTGATCAGGCTGGTCCTGATCCCTGTCTGTGTGCACTGATCTGACCCCATGGGGAGTGGGTTTGTGACTCCCCAGCTTTCTACAGGGTTTGTTCTGTGAATTAGTTTGGTCGTGGGTCAGACAGGTGTTGAGGGTTGCCTAAGGAAAGGGGAACAGAGGTACTGTCAAGGGTAGTGTGAGGACGTGTGACTGCCTCTTTGGCAACAGCCACTGTTTGATTGCAACTGGAGGTTGGGAAATTGTTCCCTTGCAGTTTGCTTGTACTGGCAACCACTGCCACTAGGTAAGAGTCCCTCATCACTAACCTAGATTTCCAGAGTTCATCAATCCATTATTTCATATCTGGCCTTGCTGCCTGCTGGCTTTACCGTGTTCTCCATCTTTCACCCTTTCACTGCCTGCACTGGACTGTGGATGCCCCTGACCTACCTAGTCCTACCAAGGTGGGTCCAAAAAATGACATCTTCACTTTTTATACACATCTCACACTGATGCATGTATAAATGCACAGGGAATCTGATGGTGGTCACACAGCAGCATCCTTCTTTGTTTTGTGTTTTAGCCACTAAGGATTTCAGGTTTTTTAGGCAGTGTTACTGCACTGGTTAATGGGAGAGACCTTATGCAGTAATATCCTGTGCCTGCATATGTGAACTGTGTCTATCTCCTATCAAATTAACTCCTAGGAGAAAATTTCTCTCACTAACCATCAGATCCCCTTCACCACACCTCGAAAAACATCCCCATGGTTAGAGGGATGCAGCTCTATCATGTCACGCTTAACTGTGCATTAGGGAGCAAAGCATGAGGGTGGAACTTGTAAGCATGGATTTGAAGCCACACCTGCCAAGGCTCAGCAATAAGCATCTTTCCCTGCCCGAGGAAGATGGTCGGACCAGGCAGCCTCCAGAGGTGTCTTCCCATCTCAGTCACTATGATCTTGCGATGTTTGCTTCAAACTATTTGCTCTCTCCTGTGTGTCTGTCTGTTTGAGTTAAGGACATGAATGTTCTTTGTCTACCTGCGATCCCAGCTTGCCCGCAGCGTGGTCGGGATGACTGAGCAGGAACGACCGCAGGTGCCGCACCAGGGCACAGGCGGCTGGGCGAGGCTCTGCCCGGCCCGCAGCCCCAGAGTCACGCGTGGGCACCGGCACACCGGAGCGGCACGGGCTGGGAGCGGGAGGCTGTGGCAGCAGCCCCGGCGCCCAAGGTCTGATCCCTCCTGCCAGAGTCCTATCGAGGCCGAAACCAAACGGGTTCGGGATGGCAGAGGCGGGCGGGCAGCACCCGCCCGCTCCCGCACCGCATGCCGCGGCCCTGCCCTCCCTGGGCGCACCGGCGGCGGGCGGTCCGTGCCGGGGAGCGACACACACGAACCAGAACTGCTGCCACCCCTCCGCCGCTGCCGCGGCCGGCGCTTATTCATCCTTCCCGGAACGCCCGCCGGGCACCGCCGGCCGCGGCAGGTGGGGCAGGTCTGCCGCGCGGGGGTCGCTGGGACGCGTAGTTCCTTGGGGCGAGCGGCGGCGGCGCGGCGCGGCGGCGCGGACTACAAGCCCCAGGACGGCCCGCGGGGGCCACACCGCGCGTAGGGCGGCGGCAGGAGGTGGTTCCTGGCAGCGCGGCCCCGCGGGTCTCGCCGCTCCCGGGGGTGGCCGAACGGAAACCCGCCCCCAGCCGCCCGGCATCCAGGAGGGAGACGGCCCCGGCCAAGGCGAGAGGGATGCGCCTCGCCCTGTCCGACAGCGGCGAGCAGTGGCCGCCCTTAATTAGCAATTAGCCCGTCCCCAGTTCCCCCTCGGCAAGCACTATCCCATGCACGCCGACCCGCCGCTGGCAGCAGCGGCCGACGGCTTCTCCCGCGGTGCTGGCGTGCGGGTCGCTTAAGCCATGGGGAATGGGATGAACAAGGTAACGCCGCTCGTCGTTGTCACCGTGCGCGAGTGCATGTGCGCGGGCCAGCGCGGCGGAGCCGGGGGTGGCGGTCCCTCCCCACCTCGGGGCGGGCGGGATGCCGCGGCGCCCCCGCCTTTGTCTCGCCCCCGCGCCGCGGGCACCCGCTCCAGGAACAAAGGCCAGGGCAAGAGGGCTTTCCCCTTCGGTTTTGGGGGTCCCCCGCCTCGGGGCGAGGGCGGAGGGACGGAGACCGCGGCCGCGCCGCTCCCTCGGGGCGCGCCGCCTCCTCCTCCCCAGCCGCAGCGCGGGCGGGCGGGCGAGACGGGGGCCCTGGTTTCGGTGATGCGCGTCCCCCGGCTTCCCCTTCGCGGGCGAAGCGGGTTCCCGGCGGGCGGCGAGGGCCGCCGTGCCCCCGGCCCCGAGCTTCAGCGCTCGTTCTGTCCACCAGCCCTGGGCGCTGCCGTGCGGCAGAGCCGGCAACCCCTGACCTGCGGCAGGACCCGGGGCATGGGGCTGTCAGCGAGCGCGGCACTGAATCGTGTCACTTGGCCAAAGCTCGGCCCGCTCCCAGGGCGCGGAGCAGCCTCTGGTCGCGGGCTGTCGCTGGAGGGCTGGGCCCGGTGCCAGTGGGACAGGAAAGTGCTCGGCCCCAGTGGAGATCGCAGTGAGGAAGGAAGATGGATCTGTTTTGCAAAGGGTGTTGGCCTTTTGGCAGTAGGGGGCTTATTGTACGCACCGATTCCCCTGGCATGTCATGGTGGTTATCAAGGGACAGCTGTGATTTTTCTCAGTATCTCCACCTCTGTTTAAAACCCAGGTTTGAAAGTGTGGTGGTAACTTGCCTTTTATATATAGCTTACTATGAGGAACAGAAGTTGAGTCATCTCCTCTGTCTTACATCCTGCTTTGAGTGCTTTGGGAGTAGCTTTGCTGTGTGTGTGGCCTGACAAAGCGGAGGAGAAGAGCTAGAAATAGCTGCTCACATGTTGTCCCAGTCTGACATCCCTGGCCCTGAAAGTCAGATTGATGAACGTCCAGAGTGCTTAGTGTGCCACCTGGAAGGGGAAGCCTTTTCATCCTATGGGTAGAAACATTGAAATGGAAACCTTCGGCAGGGAAAACATCTGGCTGCTGAGGAATTGAGTTAGTGCAATAGGAAGTAGAACCTCCCTCGGTCCTTTTCTCAGTTTTTGCTTTCAAAGTCTGGGGATGATGCTGTGATATTAGCCTTCTAGAAATGGCCAGTTAGGAAGAAATACAGCTAAGAGAGAATCCTTTTAGGCTTCTGGTATGTTTGTAGTATTTTTCTTGGAATGTTTGAAGTTATCAGAACATTTAGAGTGACACAACATGGGATGCTTAAGTTGCAATCTGGGGGGGGAAAAAACTAAAACCAAAAGGACAGCTCTCAGCCCTTTGAAACTGTATTTATTACATTTTACTGTGATAGTATGTGGATAGGAATTGGCAATCTGTGACTGGCCAAATTGATAATTTAAATTCTGTTAAATGTTGCCCTGACATGTACCAACTGGAGCTTTCAGGACAAGCATAACACTACTTGGATTTTTCTCCCCTTTCTTATGGCTGTATCCAAGAGGTTGAGATGTTCAGCAGTTTGGGAAGGGCTGGCTCTTTTAAGGAGGTTACAACCATAGCGGGTACTGGCCATCAGGGTTTATTTTTGTAGGGGTCCCACATGTTGGTCTGGTACTTGCCACCTGCAGAATCTGCCCTTGGATCATCTCTTCCTTCTGATCCTGTGAGTCGGCAAAGCTTGAGGGACAGGGGAAAGCATGGAGGCATCAGCACAGTTGTAGGGCATATTTGCTTGACTCGGTGTAGTCAGTCAATACAAATTGCCTTAGTTTCCAGCTGAAGTGTGTTTTTTGTGGTAGAGGTGTAGACGGATGGTAGGAGAAAATAATCAGCTTATTTGATGGTGGATTACTTCATGTAAGGAATCCCTTTGTACTGATGCCAAGGGAAGAGAATTAATGATGACCTGTAATGGGTGTGGTAAGAAAGAGCTCCAGGGACTGCTACAGCCTCTGAATACTGATCCTTTCTCAATGGCATGGTCCCCTCCTTGTTTTTCTGTCCCTTGATACTGATGGATTTCATAGCAAATAGGAATTGCACATAACTTTATGTGGCCATTAGAGTGATAAGGGCTGGAGGCCTGGCATTCTTTTTAGGTTGGTCTTTTGTTGCTAATTTTCTCTGTAAAATTAGCCTGGTCTAGTTTAGATTAGTTTTAGTTAGTCCTAAAGCCCATCCACGCCGTCTGACATTTCCCAAATTAAACTGAAAGCATTTGTTCATATATACTTTTCTTATCCTTCTCAGAGAAGGAGAATTGGCTTGTGAATGTGCATTGACCTGGCTAGTAGTAATTTTCAGTACTTCACCTTTTTTTCTTGTATTTTTAAGGATGTATATTTTACAGAATGAGTAATGGGGTTTGGCTTAGGAAATTGTCTGGGTGGTCTGATTTGTCTTCATGCTTAATGTCTAACTCTGACTTGTATTCAAAGTTCAAGTTGAAGTCTGTGGTTGAAATGCACAAAGATGTTTTCCAGGAGCTGAAGTCTGGCGGCTGAGATGGTGACGAGATTTGACTATCTGTGAACAGGATCTTGGTGAAGAGCTCTTCCTGGGGTTTAGTTGTTGTTCAGTGCTGTTAAAGTTAACTGACAGTTATTCATGTAAACTCTTCAGAAGGTTCGGGTGTTATCTCTACAGAAAGAGCAGATAAGCCCTGTTTGTTGTAGGAGTGGATTCGTAAGAAATTTAAACCAGTGTGGCTAGTTACAGCTGAGGTAGCCAATTTTATGGAAGTCAGAGAAGCTGTTCCAGTTCATGTCAGCAAATCCCCCTCCCTGATGTGTGCCCCTCTCCTGTACTACTGGACAAAGGTAGGCTTGTCTTCTCCTTTTAGGCCCTCTCTGAGAAAGCCCCATGAACTTCTCCAACGTGTCCGTCAGTACTAACACATCTAGAAGCAGTGCTGGGCAAGGAGTTAGGTGCTTTATTATAAGCATTTATCTGTATACGAAACAGCAGCAAAGTAGTGCTTTAAGCCATTTTCCAGAGAGGTGTATTGTCAGAGAGGACTGACAGAAGCATTAGCAACTATTGTCTGTTCCAGGGCTCTGTCTTTGTGCAAGGTGGAGGACATGAGCTGCTGTCATGTGAGGTACAAATGAAGACAGGCGTTGGTGTCCTTTTTCCATGGTCGTGCATTCTTCTGCATCGGTTACTTACTCTGTGGTCCTTTTCTCAATGTTTCGGATCATATAAAGATGCTACTGTTTTTATTCATAAAGCAGTGGTTGAGAAGTTCACAAAAACAACCACCTTATTTTTCTACTCTTCTGACTCCCACCCCTTCTCTCTCACACGCCCCTAGCAGCCATCAGCCTTCATTTTGCACTGCCCGGATTTGCAGTTACTGAAGGCAGTGTGAGATGACACAGCTGAAAGTTCCCAGCCATAGTCGAGTGCTGAAGTATTAGTCAGCATGACATGAAGATTCACTTCTTTCCAGGTAGCTTTCACCCATAGTAATGTTTCTTGCTTCTAGAATGACTCGTACAACAGGGGTAACATCTGTCCTTGGTTGCACGGTGTCCTAATTACCTATCTAGCATACAGCATTGCTTCATGATGCACAAACGCAGACTTCTGGATTTTTCCTCCTTTGCCAACAAGAAACCTCATTTCTGCAACCCCCCAGTGTTTCTCGGTATCTTTAATTTCTAATGTCAAAGCTTAATGACTGTGACTGGAAATTAAGCTTTTATTCTCTCTCGAGAATGCACATTTGATGCAGAAATAATGTCCTGGAGTCTAAAGTGCTATAGTCTACAGCAGTGGTGGTGTGATGGAAGATTTGTGCTGCAGATAGGAAATACCAGACAGCTATTTTAAAATATCAGAAAGGCATTTTTCATTTTTTTTTTCATTTTTTTATGCATAAGTTGAGGGAGCTCACTGGGGTGATCTCATTGGTGAAATTCATTCATAACTTGAGTCGCTTTTGCTTTGGAACATGATTTTGTTTGCAGAATTTGGCCTCTTTGGCAGTGGCTCTTGAGTACTGTCCTCTGGAACAGCTACAGGCTTCTTTTTCCTAGCCTGGGTTTCAGCATTAGACCTGCACTTCTAGCAGTGTCATCAAGAGTGCTTGAAATAATGAATTGCCCCTTGAAACCATGAGTCTTGTGCACATGGAAGGGGACAGCAGGATGTTATAAAGGTTCTTTACCCCCACATGATACCCTGGCACTGGAAACTGCCCTGGGGATTTTTGCTGTCTTTGTAAAAATGTTGAATTTGTACAGATGAAGAGGGAAGGAAAAAGGAGAAAGCTGTGTGAGCTTATCTTTGCAAATGTACAGGTGCCTGTTTGTACAAGACTAAAGAACTGTTTTCTTGCCAAGCCAGTGCTGTCAATCAGCCCTTAATTTACAAGCAAGGGTCTACAAGCAGCAAGGTACAGCAAGGGTCCTGGAGAAGCCATCTTTCAATATCGGGGGGAGAATTGAGCCCTGTGTTTCGAGCTGGTGTGAGACAGCAGGCAGAGAGTGATTGCCCAGCAAAGCCTAAAGGGAGGAATGTTTGCACAAACCAAAGCTGCAAGGAGTGCAAGAGGTGCTGCAGCCTTTCTGTTTCCCGCATGGCTCGATAAATAACAGTGAACACGATGCTTTTATCGGAGGAAAGCCCTGAAGTTGGGGCAGGTCAGAAGCTATTTTACAGGCTCTTCTGCTGGCCCTGCTAACCTGTGCATGGTGAGCTGGGTCGCCTTTCAGCAGGAAGGCTGCAGTGAAACGGAGGCTGTGGCAATAATCCCTGATGAAAAGTCCTTCATGACTTTCAGAACTTCACGGCTGCCGAATCGAGCTAAATGGGTGGAGTTTTCCCTTTAAATAGCTGTGCCTGAGAAGACTGCTGCTGCTGTTGTGGTGACACTGGGGTGTTGCTAAGGCTGTAGGAAGTCGATGCTGACCTACCTGTGTTGGTGGTATGCTTAGCACGGACTGAAGAAAAATGGATCGTATGGTTTCACCACCGCAGTTCTGATCTCCTCAAAGGATGTGGGTGTGGGTCAGAGACTTCAGGTGGCAGAGAACAAAAATCTTGGCCAGAAAATGTGTGTTTGGTGTGCCTGTGTTTTTTTTTTTTGTTGTTGTTTTTTTTTTGTTTGTTTGTTTGTTTTTTTGGTTTTTTTTTTTAATGTCCTTACTGCTGTTCCTAAGTTGGGAGGGTTAATGAGAGGGTGAGATGGATAGCGCTACTGTGTCACCTGCCTCTGTATCTGTGCATGCATGTGTTCTCACTGCACATGCTGGTCCTTGGGCAGACCTTGAAACTCCCCAGTTAAAGGATGTCCTGTAACTGAGGCCCATGCAGGCATCTGCGGGGGTCGGAGTGAGTAGGTAGATGTGGGAGAGAAACAATGCAATTCACGGACCTTCAGCAGTTCCCTCTCTGTGTGAACACACAAGTTGCTCTTTGCAGTGATTTCCTTTAAGAGCCCCACGGTGTTGCAGCCCTGACTTGCATGGCTTTGCACTTCAAAAGCCTCGAAGGATGTCGTTTTGCAGTTCTTTGTCCAGCTTCCTCAACAACTTTAGGCAAATCACCTTAGCTGTGTGAAGTTTCATCATTAGTTCCGTGAGGGTAACTCTTACCCTGCTGCGGGGGGCAGGGGAGGGTTGTGTTGCAGGCTTCACAATTTGTAAACCACGTTTGCTGCCCTTGGAGAGCCTCCATTAAGTGAGAGTCCCCACGATTAGCAACCCCTGTCTGCCAAGGAATGCTGTCAAAGCTCAGGATGCCTAGAGCTATCTGGTTTGAGAAGGTTGCAGAGAGGCACCAAATGCTGTCAGCATGTTTTAGATTGCATTTGACAGTAGTCTGCTAAAGTAGTATGTTCCATCCTGTATGCAAATTGAACTTTGTCAAATTGTCTTACCACAAGATATCTATATTTGATACTATATTTCTTTCTCACAGATTCTGCCTGGCTTGTTCATTGGCAACTTTAAAGGTAAGATTAGTTTTATCATTATATCTAGGATTACTTAGGAGGGGTCTTAAGGTGTTGTTTTGCAGGCACTCAGAATTCTCTGGCATCTCTGTAGCTTTTTAACCCCATCTTGCTTCATGTCTGGATTCATCTGGTAGCACTTAAAGAAGAACTCGATTGCTCTCTCGTCTGTGTGCTGTGCTGCAAGTACTTTGAGAAAAGTAAAATGAATACCATCTCCTCGGAGCATGCTTCAGCTGGAATTCCTAAACATTGGCCTGCCTTAAACGATTCCCGTGCTTGGCAGGCAAGCCTGTGAGCCGGGCAGATCTTTTGTAAGGCTTGTTGCAAGCCCTCCTTATAAGTAAAGGCTTACTATGTCTCCCGCTCATTGCTTTCATTATTTTGGTTATTTATAACAACTGCCAAAGAGTTCTGTTATCACCGCTTGTGAGACTGATAGGTCTGCTGGTTGCAGCCTGACCACTGATACTCACACCGTCTCTGTTGCAGATGTAAGTTTCTATGGATTTTTTCCTTTACGCATGAGGTTTGTTTTTTGTGTACAGAAAAACAGACACATTTAGAAAACACAGGAAACTTTACGTAGACATCCAAATCAATGGCCTGTTCTCAAAGTACTCTGTTAGCTGCAGTTCTGGCTGACACTCTCTACTCAGAAGTAAACCAGTTGTGCATGTACAGTTGTTTTGATAGATGTAGACCCTGTATTTCCTATGCTTGGGTAAAACAGCAAAGCAGGACTCACAGAGGTTCCTGAGATATCCTGTCCTTCCTAGGCTGTCTGATACCACACCCAGTCTATTAAGACTGGCAGTGTCTACTCTGGATTTAGATGGTGCTGCACCTTCTCTCTGCCTCCTGCCTACCCTTCCTTCCTTTCCTTCCCTTCCTTCCTTGCCTCCCCATCCCGAAACCCGCGAGTTCAACGTTTTTTTAACTGATTGACCTGCCTCTGGATCTGCTGACCCATACTGTGGATCCAGTGCTTGCTGGCCCGTGGGATGTGGAGCTGATCCCTTTGGAAGGCAGCTCGGAGGTACATATCAAGTTAAAAGCTGCCTTTTGCCACACCACAAACACAAGTACAATGGCTACTGTGTGAGGGAGTTAATCATGCCATGGTAAGGAAAATGAGGGGATGGAGATGATTTCATGCTGATAATGAAAGGCGAAAAATGAAAAAAGTAGGAAAAAAGGAAAATAAGGCCAAGAGGGTAGTTTTGAAAGCCCTTTGGATGGACCACTGCATGGTCTGATGACAAAATTAACTAACTTGGTCACAGCCATATTGCTTCCTCTTTTTCTTTTCTGTTCCTGAAGCAATTGAGGCGAGGGGTGGAACTGGGAGGATGTTGGATAGTGGAGTCCTTTAGGTTTCAGGTAGCCTGGCAAGGTGGGCAGGCTGTGCCCTGGTGACATAGCTCCCAACCTGTCCCTCTCACCGTGGCCATCCTGCTGGAAAGCCCTTGCCAGTCCACCCAAGGGAGCGAAACTCCGCCGGAGCATCTGTTTGCTGGTGCAGTTCTGTTTTCAGTGGAAGGGAGTTGGCCAAGGTTGTGGAGTGAGTCAGCATCTCTGCCCAAACAGGCCTGTGGCCCTCTCGCTTGTGCTGCCCTGACCACTCTCCATGTGCCTTGGGAGCGGCCCTGGAATGGCACGGCAGGTCACGCCTGCACGGGGAGCAGAGGCATGCAGGTGGAGGTGCTGTGAGTGGGCAGTGTTTCTGGGAACCTCGCTGAAAAAAAACCAGAGGGTGTAATGCTTCTGCTTACCTCCATAAAAGAGAGTAAAGTCGAGTTGACTTTAACCCCAGTGTTTGTGCTATGGAGTCTGTTTTTTAAATTAATTAAAAACACAAACTAAATGTCCGTTTATTTACTGCTGTGACCTTTGCTCATATTGCATTTAATGACTACGTTCTACCATCACAAGTACCTGTTATAATCTCAGATAAGCTACCATACCTGGAGAAGAAGAGAAAAAATAGGTGTTACAGTACTTCACTAATACAAGAGCATACTTTTAAAATTCTTAGCCTTTTCTGCATCCCGTGTCCCTCAGCACCCGCCTGCCTCACTGCTTCGGAGCAGTTGCAACAAGCTCTCTGTGCAGTGAAGTCATCCCGTTTAGGAACAGGTTGTTGGTTAATTACCAGTGTATTTTTCTGGAGGAGTTTGATCCCCATATTCTTGGGGCACGTTCTGATTTGTTGCACTTTTTTAAAAAGTGACGAATGAGCGTTGAGACTGCCACGAAGGGGATCACTGACTGAGAAATACGCAGCAGCGTGTGCAGTTGGGATTGGTCAGAGTATCCTGATTTGGGCAGCTGAAATGAGTAGCTACTTCTAAAGACAGGGGTTTGCATAATTATTTCTTGTAATGCATTTTTGACCAGTCTCCCATTCTGCAGTTTAAGACCGATAACTTGAATTGAATGAAGTTGCATCTTGTCAGTAAAGAGGAGGAAACAGTGAATCCCTGGTGTTGTGCATCTTGCCCAGACATAGGGCTGAGACTTCGAGGCACGCTCTGAGTCCCTGAGCAGGGGTGGAGAGGAGGGAGCTTCTCCTGAAGCTGAGTCAGGGGAATGTCTGTAAATCGCTCTGATCTGCCCTCTGGAGGATAGCCTTTCCCCAGTGGCTCCTCGGGGAGCCTGAGCACGCACAGTTTCCAGGGCTAAATCAAAGTACCATCCTACTCTCACTCCTGTCTCCGCTGCTGCATGGGAGACCCCTGGGAACACTGGCAGACTGGAAAAAGGCACAGTTGTTCCAGATAGGTGCCTTTCTGGTGAGTGAAAGTAGGATGTTTGAGATGTTAAACGCTAATTCTGGAGGGCTGTTGTTTGGAGAAGGCATTCAGCAGTTGTTCTGATTGGGGAATCATTATTCACCATATTTCTACTTTTAGGCCTAATAAACTTAAAAACAGTCTATGACAGAGCAGTGGAAATTCTGCATTTGACTGGGAGATAAACTGAGGCCCAGGAACAGCTTGTAAAATGAACCTGTGGCAGAAATGGGAGCTGAGCTTGCTTCTTCTGTTTTGTTTGCTGCTGCACAAACTTCTAAGCACATAGACTGACGGGAGCTTTACTAACCACCTTAAGGATCTTTAGGGTAGAAAGTTATATGTAGTGCTGATTATGGAAAGCACTGAAGTATCTCCTGAAATCCCCCTAAGTCCACAGGGCTTGAGTATGTCTCTGAAAAACTTTCCTGAATAAGCACAGATCTTGGTATGTGTTCAAGTGCTTTTTATCTTACAGGCTCTATAAGCATGATTCAGCTCATCAGTGCTCATGAAAATTGTGGTATGCTCCTAAGAGGGTGTATTTGAGATTGCACAGCTAGAGGGCAGAAAAATTCAAGAAGAACCATAGATGTCCATATAAAATACCAAGACTGAGTCTGGTCTGAAAGCCCAGAAGGAAACAGAGCTCTTGGGATTCTTCTGTGAAACTGAAGGAGGAGTTATTTCTTTGTAAATGGGAGAGTAAGGAGCTAAGGGAGAAAAATGAGGGAAAAGAAAGAGGAAGTTAACTTTTCTTCCTGCCTCTAGTTTTGGAGAAAACTTGGTTTGTTTCATTTGTACCTTATAGATGAAATGCGAGAAGAAGAGAAGACAAAGAGTTTATTGTGGGACTGCATGTCCACTTGTCTTCTGCACTGGAAACTTGATGTCCCTTGAAAATTTTACCTGTGCTCACAACAAAAATTGTTGCTTTGTTCCTTAAGGGATCAACAGGACAGCCTGTTTCTCTGCACATATGAAAAAAAAATCTGTTTCTTCTAATAAGAGATTCTTAATGGGTGCTCAGTTTGCTTCCAAACCGAGAGGTATGGCAGTAGCAAAAACCAGCGACTCTGGAGTGTTTCTCCCTTGAATATTAAAGAGCTTGTGTTCTTCCTTGTTTGTAATCATTCAAGGTTTTTTCCATGGAATATTTGGGGGCTTTTTAATTTGAAGGGGAAAGCCACAATATGAGGTTTAATTTCCCCCAAAGAGTCCAGTGTTGCTGTGGATGATCTGGATAGTCTTGGGAAAGTTTCTGCCCTTCCCATTACTAAGTACTACTATAAAAAGGCAATGCCCACCAAGTAGTTCTGCTGTGTTTCTAGAGTCAATTAATTCCTGTTCTCATCTGCTTAGTATTTTTTTAAAGTTCCGTTTTCTAAGGCGTTATATCAAGTACTGAAAATAGGAGAAGGTGGAGATACCATTCCCTTTTCCAGGTTCACCTTTTGAAGGAAGACAATTTATTGGTACTCCATTAAACAGAGTACCGACCTCTTTTCCCCACTTTTCTTGTTCCCCAAAAAGGTCCTTCTGAAAAGACTGGACAAAATATGTTTTAGAACATAGTGTGAAGTGGAGACAAGAGATGTGGAGTTTTTGTTCACGTACACAGTTTGTGTGTGTGTCTCTGTACCTGCACATATAACTCGATTCAGGAACAAAGCTCTCTTGATTGGAAACCATTCTCAGTAATAGCTCTTAGTGCTCTGAACCACTGCAGAGGAGGTTCTTCTTTAGGTGACTGTCTCTCTGTCTAACTCTCTCCAAAGTAGAAAATAAAGAGTAGACAAAAATTTGCTTTATATAATAAAAAAATAAAGATCTGGTGATGATGAAATTGTAGTCTACAGATCTGCAGACTGAGACTTAATACTGTTGTACATACTGGGCTGACCTGCCTTGTCTGAGAGGAAGTCCTCATCCCTCCCTGACCTTGCATTTCTGTGGAGGCACTAAACTACTGAAGTAAGAGAGAATGGTTGTAGGTACATTTGAGACTTCGACGCTGTAGTTTTGGAGTCATTCAGTCGTTGATGTGTCTGAACTGGAGTGGATGGAGCTGTGTTGTCTCCCTTTTGCTGATGGGGGATGGAAGCATACTGCACTAGGTGATTTGCTCCCCAGCCACGCAGTAAGGCTTCCCAGAGCTGCAGGGAAACAAATTCTGACAGGCCCCTGGTCCCTGGTTTTGATGACTTTGGCATTGCTTTTGCAGTTAAGTGTTTGCAGGTCTCTGCATGAGTAGAAGTTAAGCTTGGAGTCCTAGTATGAAACTGAGGGAAAATAGGCTAAATGTGGGAGGGAGAGAGGAAGACCTCCCCAATGTGAATTGTGTCATTTTGTGTGAGGGGAGAGTTTTCCAAAGGCTTTACTTGAAAGTCCACATCTGCATCAGCTGAGAAGCATTTTGCTGTAGGAAACAGAATGTTAGGTAACCTGTTGTGAAGAATAATACCCTTTAGAGGATGCCCAGGAGGGCCTCTGATAGGTAGGTTTAATCTTAACATTTGGAAATGAGGTGTTTCACGCTGTGATTTCAAAACGTGAACCTGCATGTGCTTGTACAGCACTGTGCTACAGCAAAGAAGTTAGAATTGCTCAGGTGATGGTGGTTCTTTTGGTTTTTGGTGGGTCTTTACATAACCTCTAAATTTTTTTTGTTATTTATGGTATGAGACTAGTGACAGGATATCTTATTTGTACTGCTGTTTAAATAGCTTTATCTGTAGTATCTGTAGAGACTTAAGGCAGGTGCTGGGGAACCAGGGGAATTTCCCCTTTGTAAACTGTTAGAAGTTTAGATCCAGATAGTAGCTGGGAAGCTTTATCTCCTCTGCTTTAGTGATTTGAATGGTTATTTCCCAAATATATTAAGGACCTGCTGGCTACCCTGTGACTTAGGTCTGGGATGGCCATTTCCAGCTTGTTTCTAGGAATATCTGAAATCTCACTGTATAGTTTTGATTTGCTGAAATTCCTTTAGCCTACGTCTTGGTTAATGGAAGAACTAAGGTACTTAAGTCTTTTTGAGTTGTACTATGCCCATTAGGCCTTTCATACTGGTTCAAAGCAGGCAGCGTTTAATTTGGATCATATCTTCTTTTAAAGCAGTTTGCCTTGTGTGGCAAGACATTTCTTACCATGTAGGTCATACTGGTAATTAGAGATTGAGGTCTCATTGTGCTAGGTGTACATTACATTAACACCTTGAGTTCCAGCCAGTAGGCTCTGAAGTCTGCCCTTAGTCTTTGTAGGATAGAAACCAGTGATTTTTAGGGACTTAGACTAGTTTCTGGGCTTCCAAATCCTTGCCTGCTTAGGTATTCCCTAAGGAATTGAGACTGTCCTACAAACTGTTAAAAAAATCTGAAGGTCAGGTGGATTAGAAGACCGCGCCTGGCAAGCATTAGCATTTCTTCTTTGAAATGTTTGTTCTGAGATTTTTAGGAAATTCTATTTGTTCTGTGAAGCTAGGCTTTAATTCTGTTTCAGAATTTGTGTTAATTCTCTCCTGAAGGATTAGGCGTCTGTGTTGATCATGCAGGCTTGAGCAGTAGTGAGTAAAATCCTTGCACTTTTGACTCTTTTCTTCATTTTATTAGCTGTAGAGACGCTTTCATAATTGGATTAGGTTCAAATTTTACTGCTTGCTACTGTGCTCACTTGGATCTTGTCTATGGGACAGTGTAATTGAATGTCCAGCTCCTCTTTGTGATGCAGAAAAGGCATTGAAACTTTATAGTAGGTGGATAAGATGACACAAGAGATGCTGATTGAACTCTTGCACGTACATAAAGAACGTACAGGTGATGCTATTGTTATTTTTGTACCTAGAGAGAGCCGGTTTGAAACCTTTGTGGTCAGTGCTCTTTTTCTGTGTGCAACCAGGCTAATGTGAACAGATTGTATGGGCAGATTTCAAAGGCAGGTGTTCACATCACAAAACCACTGCTGTACTTGCCATGGTGTGCTGTGCCATCCTCAAGCAAAAAAGGTCAAAAGTAAATGGGCACAAACTAACTTTTACCTGTATTGGTGGTTCTTTCAGGTCATCTTCTGACATGCTGATAGTTTAGTATGGGGAAAGTTGAAATCCCTGATGACAGATAATCTATTTTACCTTTTTTTCCCCTCATAGAATCAAGCCTATGGTTTTGCCGTATCTAGCATCGAATTTTCAGTCGGCCCAGTTTTCTTTCCAGTTTTGAATGTCTGAAACCCCTTGGTTACAGGTCTAGGAACCACCTTTTCACAACAGCACTTCCTTGCTGTAGCATTTTGCTTTTTCATACATTTGATATCTTTATCACCTGTCTCTCTTTAGACTTAAAATTATCATACATATTAGCTAAATGCACATTTTTCTCTACTGGTTCACAGAAAGTAAGAATCTTGTTATTGTCTTGGCTTGTCTGTTGAGACCTCAATTCAAGTTATATGGTTGGCTTCCCTTCTCAGACCTGGATATCACAAGGTCTGTCTCCCAAGTGAAGATGTGTCCCCTGAAGGGGGATTTGTGGGTAGAGAGGAGGTCAGATATTTCTTGTACAGCTCTGAGTGCATCTTCAGCTGGCCATCACCTGCACACAGGCATGCACAGACTTATATTTCAGATGCAAAATACATGAAACTTCTGACTTGAGAACACATTCCTGAGTCACTTAAGCTTGGTCTTTATATAGTATATAATTTGTTTTGGAGTTAAAAGTGTGTCTTCCCGTTACCCACTCTGATGAGGGTGTTCTAGAACAGCTGCATTTGGGGTTTTGCCTGACTTTATGCAGCTTCAAAAAGCAGTGTGTCAATGATAAGCGACTTTTCAACATGCGCAATGGAAATGCTATTTCAAGATATTAAAAAAAATAATCTTTCTTTTCTCCCTCTATCACAGATGCCCGAGATGTAGAGCAATTGAGTAAGAATAACATTACGCACATTCTTTCAATCCATGACAGTGCCCGCCCTATGCTTGAGGTAAGAGTTGTGGAGGACTCCACGGTAAATCCTTACTTTGCAGTTGACTGTTACAGTCATCTTGGGATTTTTTGTTCTGTGCAATGGGCGTTTTGAGACTGATTTTCTTGAAAGCTGTAGTTTTGGGATCCAGCCACAGGTTTTGTTGTTGCTGCTGTTACAACAAGAAGAAATCTAACTGACAAAGGAAGAGAAATACAGTGTCAATCTGTGTGACACAATAATGGGATTATGTTATTAATTTAATAGTAAAGGTAAGTTTCCTTCTGTGTGGAGTTTAAGCATCACAAAAACAACATTCCTTCCCCAGTACTAACCCTTCTTTGTACTTGGGCCCCTTCTTTGAATCTTTATGTCAGATGGGTTTGCCCATGAGTCCTTTTCTATGTGAAACAGCCTTATTTAGGCTTGGAGTGTGGGAGGAACCAGTGATCCTCATATAATACATCTAATATAGCAGGACATCTGTAATATCCAACGCTTTAACATAAAGTATTATTCCCCATTTTACTGAAGGGAAAATAATCTGAAGACTTGTATTTGCTGTGTTATCTTGAGCAGGGAAAGAGCTGGGAACAGGATGCAGGTCTCCTTTGCTGGAATGCTATGCTTTCTTCTTTACACCAGCTTACCCTGGAGCAGAGTCTGTCTGGGCTTTGCTACATCTTAAAATCCTGCTATTTGATTTATGTCAAGAACTATTGTCCTCTAAAATGTTTTTGTTCCTTCCCTGCATTCCTCTCCTTATGAAATACGGCAAAATAGTGAAATTTGGGAAATGCAGTTGTTGGTATTAGCCCTCATATGCTGCTGCGAATCTCTGCTTTTCTTTTTCTTCATGCAAAGTGCCTCCAGTGATTTCAGTCCTTAAACTGCAGAATTTCCACTTCTCCCAGGCAAGTTAATAGGTAAGCCAAGCAAGAGGTGTCCCCCGTAGTCACAATCAACCCCAGTATCAAGGTAATGATAAACTCTGGGTTGACCTTGAATTTATAAATGTGCTGAAGCAGAGCTTTAGCTGTTGACTTTGTTACAGTGTCCATTTGACTTGTGTTGGGCCTAGTGCTTGTTAAGTTTGAAACGGCCTGAATGTCAAGAGTGCTCTTAGTTGAAGAGATAAACACTTGTGCTGAGTAAAGGAGATGCCCTGTTGCTTCTAAGGTGCTGGTCTTTAAAATGAATGGAATTTTGTATTGTTTTATCATGATTACAAAATTAGGAAGACTGATTATGGTGCAGGTCAGCTACAGCCTCAGGCCTGTGCATCTGGTGGTGGTGGTGTTAGTTTTGGCAGCCCACACGCCACCTCCTTGCTTGTGGTGGTGCATCTGCTTGTGAGGCCGTATGGTAAAAAGAACTGGGAGCTTTTGTGGTTTAAATATAACCAGGTCACCGTTTCTTCCTCTAGTTACCACCACAAAAGACGTGAAGGATTATGTTTACCCAGATCTGTTCCCAATCTGGTTCACAGCAATGTCTCAAAAGTTACAGTGGCATGGGAACAAGCAGTGGCTGGTTGAGGATGGACTTGCTTTAATCACCCCAGCTTCCAACTGTGCCTTCAGTTTTCTCTGCATGCAGTATAGTTCCTTTAAAACTTCTCCCCAGTTCCTAAAGTAGTGTAAGGATTTCAAATTCCATTTGTTTGGGAGCTGAGCTGTTTTCGATTACTTTATCAGTCGTGGTCTTACTGTGGTGATCGTTTGCAACTGAATGCTTCTGTTTAGGAACAAGAGCCTAGAAAACGTCTGTTAGGTTTTGTTACTTCCTTTGTTATTTACATCCATGCCAGGTCATAGGTGGGTTTGTTTACAGCTTGTGTGTCCACATGGTGCTTGGGGATTGTTCTCATGTCCACTGAAATCAAATAGGAATGCTTTTCCTATGTGTATCCCTCATCACCTTTCTCCCCAGATTTCACTCATGGAAAGTGATTACTTCTGTGTTCAGAAATTCATCTAATGTTATTCAGACTTCTAAACATGCAGTTGCAGTGATAAGGGAATATTTTTCCCTGAGATTCCCCATTTCATGTGTATGCTGGTCACCAGTAAAAAGCTGCCTTTGCTTCTGCAGTAGTTGCCTTTGTCTTTTGGTAACAGTATTTTATCTCCAGTATTCCCTAGTCCTGTAGGAGATGTAGGAACCTGTAGGAAATGCTACAAATAATTCATTAGACAAAGCTTTCTGTGCACGCTAAGGAAGGTAAGTGTTTTTAGACATTGAAAAGCCAGTAGTGTTTTAGTAGCATGTTATCAAAGAGAATTTGGCCTTTTCTGGCTCTCCGTGGAACAAAGACTATGGATGCATACTTCAGCTCTCAGAGGTCACAAGTTACCCACATCTTGCTTGTCCAGTTTTGAAGTTTCAGTAATGGCTGTTTTGAAGCAATAATACTACTGCATACAGCACTTAAAGTGGTGTATCAGAAGTACCGATTGTGTACCCAGTGCTCGTGGGTAGAGAATGAAAGTGCCCAATCTGACTTGGTCATTCATAGTCAAGAATGCAATACTGAAAAAATAGAAACAGACATCAGTCTGCAATGAACATTAACTTGCTGCAGATTATAAAACTATTCTATTGTAGTAGCTGAAGGCGCTGCCCCTCTCTGTGATGTTACAGACTGTTTTTACATGGTTGTTTGAAATGTTCACAGTATCTTTTAAGAAGTGGGCTTTCCTGGGTGACTTACGTACTGCTGGTTTTGGGTATAGGTTGCTTCATTTCTTCGTAAGTTGGTAAGCTATTAGAAAATGATTGACGAGTTTGACAATGAAGTATTATATTCATTTAGGTTACATGTGCTCACTGAGATATACTTTAAAAAAAGTTTTCTTATAAA
>VYZQ01031040.1:11402-30735 GCA_013400655.1 Mystacornis crossleyi | reverse complement strand
GACAGCACCACACCCCACCCGCAATAAAAAACACCCTAATCCCCTAAATTTCAAGTCTGTAAGGAGAAGGCAGATAGATAACTGCTTTTGTCATGGTCAACTTCCATGACAAAACTTCCATCAACTTAAAATGAATAAAAATAAGTAAATTTAAGGAAATATCCTTTTGGGAAGGAAAATAAATATGAGATCAGAGGAAAACATTCACGTATCATTAATTGTTCATTGGCATTTTGAGGTCTGTAGCATTTCTAACAATGTTTTCTAAATCTGCTTCCTTTGTTAATAGAGATGTAGATCTATTGGGAATGGAAAGAGAAAGGATGGCATTTATGATGAACATTAATCAATGTACAGTTCCCTCACTGTTAAATATCAAGGAGTTATGTTGAAAAACCAGCTCCTGTGCTTGAGCTGTCTGGCGCAATACCAAGGCTCTTAAGGCTTCAGTAAGAAGATAAAATATTTGCATGAGTATTGTTTCTGTTACGCTGCAGGCATCTAAAATACTTGATTTGGTATCAGGTGGTTGCAAGCAAACGTCATTACTTCTAATACTGATACATTCTATCACTTAAAATAAAACTTGTTGAGTAACCAGTTTTTCTTCTTTTGCTTTATACAGCCAAAGCCTTCAAGTAAAATCAAATCATGATGCTCACAAATAGCAGCACTGCTTGCTTTGCACATGCAGTCTTCTGAAAGCAAGAGGAAGTTGTCTTTGTTCAGTCTGTGAGGACTGGATGCAGTCTTCTCTAGGAGTGGTTAACCATACTGCCTGTGCCCACTGTGGAGGGAGGGATAGCCGGGGCACAGGAAAGGTCCCTCTGCAGCACCTTTGCGTGTCTACCCTCTTCTTCTGAAAGAGAGATTCTGCTGGTGGCAGGGAGGAAAAAACAACCAACCAGGCAGCATCCCATGTTGCAGGTCCTTGTGTTCTCTGAGCAATGGTTGACCGGGACAACTGACCAGGTGCACACTGCTCTCTTGTCTGTTTCCCAACAGCAAGGACCAACTGGAAGCCTTTAGCCACTGAATTTTGGGACTGTGAGCTCTTAATGCACTTCAGCTCAGTTTTTCTGAAGGAAACCTCTGGTTGCTTGTGTGTATAATGCACATTTACTCCTAGAAAACTTGTTTAGTGGAGTTCACTTCCTCAGAGGGATGAGTTGCCAGGGAAATACAGCAGGGATTCCCCTGTTAGCACATGGGAATTCACTAAAGGGTCTCAAAAGCTTTGTTTTACTCCCGTGTTCTGCCCCTAGCAAGCATACGAAGAAAGCAATTGCTTTTCAGATTCAAGGTGCTTCCTAGATGTTAAATCAGTGTTTTCCCTGGTCTGTGAGAATTTTACTTCGGGCCAGTAACTGCTCCAGAAATGTCATCTCTTATAGAACTTGTCACAAAAAAGTTAATTCTATAGAAATAAAATCTTCCGTTCTTGCTCTGTTCCAATTAATTGTCTTTGGCCGCGTGTTTCTAAGGAATTAACCTCCAACAGTCAGGTGGTTAGTGGTGATAATACAAAAGGCAGGTGACCTATTAAGAGGAGAGGATTTGGGTAGATTTTTTTTATTTTACATCACCAAAAGAAAGAAACATCGAGATGCTTGTCCTATCTGATTTGGATGCCGTCTTTTTAACCTTTATAAATATTTGTAGAAGTCCAACTAGCAGTGAACGAAAATACAGCTCTGGTATCATAACTCTGCTCTTGGTCTAGTTTTGAATTATGCAGCGTGCTAATGCATAAGTTTAGATAACTTTTACAACATCCTGGTAGGGCGTTGTACTGGTGGTTCTTCCTGTGGTGTTTTCCCACTGTGAAGATGATGCAGTTCAGGACCCAGCTTTCAGCTGGGAGATGTAAAATCCAGATATCATGTAACAAATTGTCCTGAAATCCAACAAATGGGCTGCAAATCAACACATTTGTCGAGTGCTTTCCTGTTAGAGATGATAATCAACAGTTTTGTGGTTAATTTAAGACTTGCTATTCTTCTTCGTGTCTGGCACTTGCCACACAGCTAACTGGTCCTCAATCTTAGTTTTCATCTAAACATGATTTTACCATAACTTTGAAAATTAGTTTAGGCAACTGTGTCTGCTGGCTCCAGAAGAGACCCTGATGCCATAGCGTTGTGGAGGAGTACATATCTCCTTTTCTCAGACTCGAGGTGAGGAGGGGCCAGGGTTCTACAGTGCGGCACTAATTCTAGATGTGACTATTTCTCTTCTCATTTTCATGAATGCCTGTAAACACACTCGAAAGCACTCCAGCAGACTGAGCATCAGCAGTAAGGAAGGGTGAAGAAAACTGTGTGAATGGAGTTCATGATGTTTAGTATCTTGCAAAGGTGGTATGCTCAGTCACAGATATTTTTCAAACCAGAGCATTGAAGTGTCTGATCAAAACTTGTGTGAGACCACTGAAATGAATTCACTGGTGCATGAAGCTGCCCTCCTGGCCAGATTTTCTAGAGAGAAAGAGAAAAGATGAGACCATCAGGATGTTGTCAATACAGACCTAACCAAGCTGCATCTGAGTGAATGCTTTCAATCTCAGCTAAGCTCTTCTTCATTGTGCAATAGCAAAGCCTCTTGCACACATAGCCAGACATCTCATTTGTCCTCTTAAGTTCATTTGTGTGAAACCTCTTTTGTTCCCCTGGCAGACCTGAGCACTGTGATTTGTTAGAACTCAGCCAGTGACAGTGTTTTGGCATGACAGTCTGAGTACACATGCATTTGTAAGGCTTTGTGTTCACTTATCCCACATACTTCATCAGTTCCTTGAGAAACATCAAACCCTGAGTTGACCTGCTGTCCTAAAGCTTGGGATTGCATTGTCCTTTGAGATTCTCCAAAGAAGTTGCTCAAGTCTTCTCTAGCCGTGTTTTCCATGTTGTATTCAGAGATGCAGGAACTGCCTTGGAGAGGGAGTCCTGGGCTTTGAGATATTCTTTTTGTTTATTCCAGTTAGATATCATTGCCTTTCCAAGTTCTGCAGGCAGTGACACTCTGTTGCATCAGTGTTGTCCTCCAGGTCGTGAGTGTTGACAGTATCAGCAGCTGCACTGTTAGGCCAGAAGGAAAGCTTCCTTTTATGTGGGTATTCCTGATTTTTGTGTGGCTGCTGGTGCTGGGCTGAGGTTTTTTTCTTCTACCCTTGTGGTAAAATATTCACCCAGAGAGGGGAAACATCTTGAATACAGGACGTTGTGTTTCGTGGGTGTTGAGCGCAGTGTGCTTTCAGGTTTGCCCTTGCCAGCAGGCCTGGTAATGACTGCCCCCTAAGAACCTCTTTCCTCTGCCCGTGTTGCCCACATTTCTGCTGCTTGTGAGCTTGAATTGCAAGAGCACTCAAAGGCCACAGTGAACTCCAGCTCTGTTGAAATAAGAGGTGCTGCTTGACACTGTGATAAACTGCAGGCAGCGCCAAAGGCTTCGCAGTCGGAAAGGCGGGGTGAGCAACTTGGAACTGGGATGCAAAGAGGCAGTGCTGCTTATTCACTCAGATGATGAAAGCTGCCCAGTTGCTGTCCTTCACTGTGCCCCACTTAAAATGAAAGGGGCATGTGTAAAGGATAATGAGATTATAAACCCTAAAGTTTGCAAACTGAGTCTTCTCTACGTTTTCTCTTCTGCTGCTTTAGAACAGACAGGCTGTAGGCTGACACCGTGAATACAGGCAGTACTGCTGTCTGAAAGGAACTGAAGAAGCCAGGGCTTGAACTGAGAAATTTTTCATAGCAGGGACAAAAGGGAGATATTTGACATTGCCAAGAAGAAAGTCCTAATATTTAGATATCCCATAGCATATGGCTTGAAGGAGGTAGAGTCTGGAGGAGTGCTTTTAACCCAAAGTTAAGAATAAGTTTGGGTAGCAGGTCGTGTCTCTTTGTGAGAGACAGATTGTCTGGAGAACTGCTCTTGTAGTTGTGCTAAGTTCCATCTGACATTTGAGCACACATGAACACATGTGAGGTCAAGTCACTGCTTTAAAGAAGAAAAAAATGCAAACTGAACTACAGACTTGACAGTCATCAGTATAAAGTGCTCGTTAATGTTTATCACACTGTAGTGCCTAAAGTACCAGTTTCTTATTCAGAGAGAGTGGCAAATAACTTAGGCCAGCGAGTTTTGTGTTTCATTGGCAGACAATAACTTTTACTTTGTAAAACCTGTATTCAGTTCTAAATTCTAGAAACAGCGTGAAGTGGGCTTTCGGATATATTTCTCTCTTTCTAAGTAGTGATTTTACTAAATACAGCATTTTCTTTATCCCCCTTCTGTTTTTGTTTTCAGAGCAAGGCATTTCAGAGAGAGCATCAAATTTATCCATGAGTGCCGGCTCACAGGTGAAGGCTGCTTAGTTCACTGGTACGTATGCTGCTTGCTAAAGAAAACTTTTTAAAGGTTTCTCTACCTAGATTTGGATGTTCATAATTTTAATAAATTAGTGTTCCTCTCCACTCTGTAGCAAAATCCTCTTGGACTGAATTGCCCCCTTTATTCGAAAAGTCCCAGATGATTTGCAAATGCAATTAAAGCGTTATGCTAGGACTTCTGAGTCTCTGGGGTGGGCAGCTGCCTGGAGATGAAAGGAGCCCAAGAAATTCTTCTTAAATTTCTCTTATCAAACTTTTTTTGAATTGATTTGACTAAGAATGTGTTGGCTGGAGACGTGTTATTTATTTCCCATTATTTTAATCACTGTATTTCAAAATGTGATTTCCATAATCCTAATAATTTGATTAGTTTCTCTAACAGCTGTTTTGGTGACTTCAGATTTGTTAAAAAAAAACTGTCTGAACAGAAATTGATTTTTTTCCCTCTGTCTTTTCTTTAAACTACTGAAGCATTCAAATGTTGCATTTGTTAATAGCAAGTCCCTGATTGGAGAGATGCTCCTGGGACTGTAGAGAATAGANATGTGATTTCCATAATCCTAATAATTTGATGAGTTTCTCTAACAGCTGTTTTGGTGACTTCAGATTTGTTAAAAAAAAAACTGTCTGAACAGAAATTGATTTTTTTCCCTCTGTCTTTTCTTTAAACTACTGAAGCATTCAAATGTTGCATTTGTTAATAGCAAGTCCCTGATTGGAGAGATGCTCCTGGGACTGTAGAGAATAGAAAAGGAAATCCCACCCTGGGTTTTTTCTTGCTCTCTGCTATTGGTTGTGGTCTTTGTGCTGTATGTCCAAGGCACAGATCTGAGTCTATATCTGGAATCAGAGTCATCTCGTGATTTGAACACTGGACTTGTACAGAGGCCCTGAGCATAAATCCTTGCTTTGCTATTGACTTCATGACAGGGCTGTTCATGGGCCATTTGGTCAGTCTTGGTGTACAGAAAACAGGAATAGGTAGTCTGAATTCTGATAGAGTTTTAAATATATATTTTTACATTTGTGAAGTATTTCAGAAACATAAAATGGTGAAAGAGTCTGAAAACTTTCTTTCTACTGTGGTAAATATAACTCTAACACATCCTTTATACTCGCAGTAGTAATAGTTCTGAGTTTGTCCAGTGTTATCCAGCCAGGCATAGTGAATGATTCTTATTCTATCCCAGCTTTTCATCTGGAGAAACTGGAGTCCTGAAAGTTGAAGCTGCACATTGCAGTGGATAGCAGAAAGAGGAACTCAAGCAGCCAGACATATGTACCTTTTAATGGTTCAGTTAAAGTTCATTTTGGCCCTGTGAAATTGCAGCCTTTATTCATGGTGGAGAGGGAACAGTCTTATTTCACTGCTCTGATCTATATAAGCAGAAGAAAGAAAGTGGGTGACTTATTTCTGCCCTTTTAAAACCCAAATCTAACTTAGAGTTTGTGCACTGTCCCCTCCTTTTGTCACAAGACTTTATGCTTATTTCTTCCTTTCCAGTCTCATATCAGTTACCACTCAGAACCCACTTTCTTGATCATGTGGATTTTTTCTGCTGCATTTGAAAAAGCAGCACCAAAACCATTTAACTCAAATATTGTAATATTTCTTCCTCACGGCAAGCAACACGGCAGTCTGCTGTGATGTTGAGAAGTGATGCTTTTAACTGTGACAGGTGAATTACAGCACTGCTTCAGTGCCTCCTTTTCCGTGCAGCCTTGCAGGTGTCTCCAGGAGTGTCACATTGGTGGTTGCCTACATCATGACCATCACAGACTTTGGCTGGGAAGATGCACTGTCTGTTGTCCGCGCGGCGAGATCCTGTGCCAATCCAAACATGGGCTTCCAGAGACAGCTACAGGAATTCGAAAAACACGATGTCGATCAGGTAAATGAACTACAAAAAAAGAGCTGTGAAACAAAACTCCCAGTCAGATCATGGGCTAGTTCTCATTATTTTGTGGTCTGTGTGGTTTATCTGGCTCCCTGTTTTTGCTTCGAGGGAATGGCTTCTTAGCCCAGCCCTCTCCACTAAAGAGATACAGATAGATCTGAACGTGTCAGGGAATGCTGGATGGGAGAAGGGATGAAGCACAGCATCTAAACACCTTCTGCCCAACTGTGCTGTCAGTCTAGTGGTTGCTTCATGTGAGCTAAGACACAGTTCAAGACTGATACCTTTAGAGGGGTAAAAGGTAAAGGGTGAGTTGCTCAGAACATAGCAAAAAGGCCAGCCTATAACTACCAGTTGCATAAAAGTAGTGGGTTTCCTCCCAGCACATTCATTTGGAATAGTAAGCAGGAAAGAAATCAGCATGACAAATCTTTCCTGTCCAGGAGTTAAACTGAGTCCTCATTATGACTTGTGTGTTGTGATCCCCGCCCCCCCCATCTTCTGTGGCTAAGACTTAATAAATTTTCTGATGTGTAGGGCAGCCTCAAATCTAACCCTTTTTTGTCTTGTTAGCCTTTGAAGGTTTTGTAGGACTAGGAGAATCAATAGAAGAGTAGAACTGCCAAGGGGGTTTCATAAAACAAAAATAATTTCTTACTCCGAAAAAACGCCATCCCACGCAAAAGACTTGCTCCCTGTGGGTGATTGGCGACTTCCACTTATGTTACCAACCTGCTGTGGCCGTCCTCTCCATTTTCCATTGCTCAGCATGTTGTTGTTGTTGTTGTGTGGGCTTTTGTGCCTAATGTGCTTATTAAAAATAACAACAGAGGCAAACCAAAGTCGGAAAGCAGAATACATCAGGCGGAGGATGTTGGTTTTTTTATTCCGTCCCTGTCATTCTGCTGCAGAAAGCTCCGAGTTTAGAAATTACCATTTGTTTTGCATGATGCAGTTAGCAACTGTAAATATTTGCGTTTTTTTAATATTTAACTGAATGTTTCCTGGATCGTTTGGAACTGGTGTAAATGGTAGAATAACTGATTTTTAAGAGACAAAAGTCAGAGAGGGACTTTCCAGGCTTGTCTCCTTCCTCCCTTACAGTCATTTCTACTCTAATTGGTTTGGTCTAACAGCAATGACAATTAAGGTTGTATGCAAATAGCCTGATAAAGACAGTAACGTCTCTCTTTTTTCATCCACCATGGGCTGCACATTCTGTCTTTATTCACTGAGGGGGAGGCAGTAGGTTGCAAAAAGAAGTATCCACCTGTATTCACTGGCTGGGCTGTAGTTTCTTACTGTCTCTTAAGAGCAACCACATCCTTAGCAGGTGTCTGTTTACACACCTGATTTCAGTGGAATGGTGCCATCTGCCAAGGGCGTGAACTTTTTTCAGATTTCAGCAGCATTGGGTGTTTTGCTGTGCCACTAAAGGCTGGTGGTGTCCTGTGGACTCTCTGGAATGTTGTCCTTTAGAGCTTGGTCTTATAGGATGAGGTTTAGTCACTAAGGTCACAACTGTGTTTGCACCTGTTCCAAACTTCCACATGGTAGCCTGAGGCTTCGGATTTGCCTCAGGACCTCTTTAAGGAATGGGAGGCAGTATCATGTTGAGGTCTTGTCTCCCAGTGTCCTAGTAAATGATCTTTGTGGATCTAGCTGTTCATGAGCCCCAAACAGAACAAAGCTATGAAGGTTAAGGTTTGGAAAATTAATATTATTCCCACTGGGACACAACAGTTGGAGTCTGTGTTTACGAGCTGCTGCAGATCAGCTCTAGAAAATTGTCAGGAGTTGGACAGTTCCTCAGCTGGAATTGTCCTCAGCTGGACTCAAATTCTGCAACTGGCAAAGAAGTGATGGAGCTGAGTGGATAGAAAAAGCGAACATGTGGAATTCCCACTCTTTTCTGTGGGACAGAGATATCTGTTGGCAGGTACAAATCAAGGAAAAGGAGTGGGGAGTTTATACAATATGAAGTTATGGAGCTTGTTGGCATACAGATATTTTGTGGTCAAAAATTGTGGGTTTAAAATGTGTTCCCGTGACAAAAGAATTACTTTGTGTTATCAAACACAAAGATACTGCCTCAGCCTCCGAAAGCACCTGAGCTGAAAATTGCTGCAAGTTGAGGAAATGGCCAGGGAAAAGGTCTCCGCATTATTGCCCTGCCAGTGCTTGATTCTTTCCTCGTCATTTACATCCTATTCTTAAAGCAGGATACAGAGCTGGACTGACCATCAGCTGGGCCTGGTGCATCTATTACCATGTACCATATTCGGTCATTCACGTCAGTAACATACGGGGTCCTATCCTATAGCTTGTATTAACTTCTGGACCACTTCTTCCTAGAAGACACCTATTAGGATATCCACACTTCATTTTTTATTACTGGTGTTCGTGGGCTCAAGGTGAAAAAACCCGTAAGAGTGGTTCACTTTCTGATCTTCAACCTTCTTGCAGCCTGTTGTGACTTGGGCAAGTTGGCTGATCATATTGGCTTCCATGCTAATTCCTCTTATTGTTTGTGTATGCAGCAGGAACAGGGAGATTTTAAGCCCAGGATGTCCTTTCCCAGCAGGTGTTTCTTACTCTGTATTACTCCAGTCAGCCAAGCTGTTCCACAGATGTGTCATTTCATGAGGTGTGAGGGGTCTCACTGATTTCAAGTATGTGTTCCTGTGCTGTGCATTCTGTGCTGCTATTGAAGGACATGCAATATTTGGAGTGCTTTTCTTAAACTGCGTGTGATCCTAAAGACTACTGAAATTCTGTAGGACAGGACATCAATTTCATGTTACTGTTTCATCATTTTGTACATGTATTTTCAATTTCTGCAGTTCAGGCAGTGGCTGAAAGAAGAATATGGGGAAAACTCTTCTCAGGATCTGCAAGAAGCCAAAAATCTTCTGAGCAAATACAAAGAGCAGGCGGAGTTGCATCAGACTACTGGAGGAAGACAGTGGAATAACAACTTCTCATCTGTGCCATCTCTCTCATACAGCAACTACACAACAGAGACCTAATCGCAAGAGGTCGACAACTTTCTACTTTTGCAAAACATCTTGCCATGTTTTCCATCCCATCTTCAAGACTTTCAGCAGTTAACCATGCAAACTGTTGATTTACAGAAAGCTTCTTGATGACATGATGTGTGTGTGTGTATGAGTGCGTTTCACACAGTTTCGTAATCTGGGCAGGATCAAGCTCTGTTTATGCCCAGAGACAGGATCCAGTTACTGTGGCTGAGGCAGTAATGCCAGCCATAGCTATATCCCCTTCTGCCCACATTGCCTGGCATTTGCTGTGAGGTTAGCTCAACCCCTCTTGTTGTAGGCTAGCAAAGGGCTTGGAGAGATGAAGTCTGGTGATTCAAGCTGTGGCAGTTTGGCATCTCTGCACAATTAGCGTGGCAAAGGTGTCGCTGCACGTGAAGAAGGGAACCCAAGTCTGTGTCTCTGCTGCTCCTGTTCACAGTCTCTTGGCGAGTAATTGTGTGGAGGTGGGCGTGAACTTGAATGCTAGGCTGAAAGCTGGAGCAGGTGAGACAGGGGCAAAGTACCTTTCCCCCAGTAGTGGCATTTGGGAGAGAAGTGGGTCAGACAGCTCTGAGTAATAACACCTTCAACCGCCACAGCTGTCTTTGCTTCAGTGCCCGTGAGACAGAGCTGTCGGCAGAGCTGCCACAGACCAAGAGCACCCAGGCTGTTACCACGGCTCAGCTGATGTGCAGTGATTTAAGCCATGGTCCCTTGACTGTGCATCTGGTCTCCCAACGTAAGCTTTTCTGGAGAACAGTTTATCAGGTCTCCGGTGCCGCCGAACTTCATTCCCCATGGAACACGTGCCTCTTCAGCACACGCCCCTGCGCACATGATAGCGCGTCTCCAAAGAGTGGGCTCGGTGTGAGTGCGAGCACCTGTTTCTTTGCTTGTGCTGTGGTTTGCTCTTTGACTTCAGCTACCTCAAAAATGCTGTTCTTGTCATTGTGGTTGTAAATGCAACCTTGAAAATTGCCTTGTGTAATCTTAATCTAACACTGAGTGAAGTAAGTGGGTGCGTGTGTGTGCAAGAGTGTGCGTGTGCATGTATATTTCACAGAAGTCTCTATTTGAGAAGTTTATTGTTTTCTTTTGGAATTGCCCATATTTCTCACTGGTTTAAAGCTTGAGTTGTTGGAATTCAACTTTCCTGCCATGTAAACACCACTACGTATTTTTCTGAGATCACATTTATAGGAATGCATTTGTACAATATATTTTAAACTAGAATGAAACTAGGGGCCATACTCCGCTCTTGGTAACGCTGTGTGTTTCTGGAATGGAGCCACTGCCTGAATGAAGTGGCTTGTAGGAGTGTAACTTCAAACGTGTCAGTAGGGATGCTGGGCACTGTATTGATTTCTGGTGGTGTAATGTGGGGTGGCCCTGGTGCCAAGACCATGATTTCTTGTCTTTGACTTGGAGGATGGAAGGCCCACTTTTCTTGAAGATTCTAGAAAATAAAAAATACCACCGAAACAGCCAAGATAGAAAACTAAAACCAAACCTTTCAATTGTTCAAATGTGGTGTATATCATGCTAAAAGCTGAGCACTGAGTGAGAAGCAGTCAGCATACTAAGTAGACTGTTGTGTCTCTTTCAATTTCTTCGGTACTCTGGCCTCCCATTCCTTCACAAGATTCCTCTACGTGTGATTTCCTGCGTGCAGGTGGCAGTGAATTCTTTGGATGGGAGCAAGGCTTTTGGGTCAAGTAAACTCTGGCTGTTAAATATCTGTTGTTAAGTATCTTAAAAAAATATGTTATGGCTTGTGAAATACGGGTCATGCATGTCCATAATTACCTAAAAGGGAAAAAAGGGAATGTGGTGGAACTGACCTGTCATTTTCATCTGAGGTCAAGCCTGCATCAGGGTTCTCATTGCACTAAGTGCTTTAAGTGTACTGAGCATGATGAAGGTGGGATAATCGTATCTTTGTTGCAGTAAGGGATGTTGCTGGATTTGGGAGAAGTGCTGGAATTGACCTTGTTTTCAAGCTTGCAGCTAAAGGAACCACTGCATACCTGGTATATCCAGCAGTTGCTCTGTGATTGCCTGGTAAGACGTATTTAGCTGTTCTTGAAGATGCTGATCTGCAAATAATTGTCTGCTTAACAATTCCAGCCCCGCAGTGTCCACGTTGGCAGTCCCTTCAGTGCTTTGGGGGTAGATGCGATAATTGGGAAATGTTTTCCTCGGTAACAGGGTCTGACACACGTTCAGGAGGCGGGTCCATTTGTTCAACCCTCTACTCATAGTAGGGTAGGAAGGGCAGTGTCAGCCAGTCCCCAAAGGGCAGCTTTGTCAGGAGTATTCTGCCTGTGGTCTTGCAGGTATCCAGCCAGACCATCCTGTCGCTGGCTGCCAACACTGTGTATCCTATAACACTCCTGGCACTCTTGTCCTTGCAGGAGTAACCCTGTGAGTGCTGGTAAGTTGGCAGTTCTTTTTACTGTTCTGACACATACAAGGCAGAATGGGAGATACCTGTTAATGTTCATGTGTCCAAGATTAATCTGCACTTTTTTTTTTTTAATAGCTTGGTTATCTCCAAAGAGTCAGTCCCACAAACAGGATTTTTTTGGAACTGAATTTGGCTTTAGGGCCATATAGCCACATCAGTGTGTGTTATGCTGCAGCTCGGAAGCAGATACAGGGTAAGCTGGGAAGACGGAAGGAGTGCCGTATTGTCAGCGAGTGGAAGTGCTTCTCTCTTTTTGGAAGGGAGAAGAGGTATTTTCTGTAGTCTCCTCCTTCAGCATCTTGTGTGGTGGTCTGTGTGTCCTGCATACTGCAGGTAAGAGCAGTAGAAGAGCAACAGCAGTCTAAGAAAACTTGAATCTGGTTTGTCCAGGTAGAGAGCAGAAGGATGGTTTACTTCCTAAATCCACGGGTGCAGGAGAGAGAGCTACAGTTCTCACCTTTTGCCTTTTAGAGAGGGAGAGGAGCTAATGCAGACGGAGAATGTGACGTGATTTGTCTTCCAACCAGCCTTTCAGTGGCAATTTGTAGGACTTTCCAGCTATCTGGAACACGACTAGACCCAATTCACCTCTTAGTAGTTGGCCTATGTAGTGTAGATGATGCATTCACTTATTTTGTTTCTGTACTTCAAAACACTGTCCTCATTTTGATGTTCACTGGAAAATGTATAAAGTTTATAACATCTTATTGGATATCCAGATTTGAAATGTATAATCGATTTTTTTGGGGGCTAAACTTGATATCCCTGTGTGATTATAAGCAAATGTCTAGTGTTATAGAATGTAGGTAATGGGTAAATGTATTAATAGTATTTATTACTCTGTTTTTTAACCTGGAAAAAGTTGCTTCCTTACATTTTGTGGTTGAGTGGGAAGATATGGCTAATCATATCTGTTTTTTAAAAAGGATAATAACTTTTTTTGCTATAATGGCCACCACCTATAAAGATGTCAGTGAAAAATTATAGCAATTACTTCCACTAGTTTAAAAACTCTAAATCTGATAAGCTTCTTGATTCTCTGTCTTCCTCTTCCTGGGCATCTTAGCGAAGCCTTGATTGCTTTTTCCAAATGTTTGTATTTAATACGTTCTACAATTTTTTAATAAATAAAATTAAATGTTAACACCTGATCTGCTTTTGTATTTCTTGAAATCAGTAATAGTGTCCAGAAGGCTTCTACTCGCTGTTCGTATCCCTGTAGGTACAATAAGAGTACAAGACTAACTCATTTTGGTATTTAGATTACTGCACACAGACTTCTTGAAACTTCCCCTCTCTTCAATGAATTCTTCCAGGTCTGTTCAAGAATCTTCAGCACAAGCACCTCTTGATAGTCTCCCAAGAGGATCTTGGATGTTTCTTACTTGTGTCTTTCTTCTTGTTGCTGGCCCATCCTTGCAACAGGGTATGTGGTGAATCCAGTGTTTTTATTATACTGAAATACCTTCTTTTCCATAGCACACTGATTTAGGGCTTAATCAGCTGTAAAACCTGCTTGGTTTTCAGGCTGCCAGTGCTCAAGGCTCTCAGTAGTGGTCTGTCAGAGGAAGCTGATGTAAGTGGCAGATAATTCTCAGGGGAAAACATAAAAAACTTACAGTGTAAGGAGGGAAATGCCCCATTCAAATTCCCACAGATAACACACTGAATTTCTGGTTTGACACTACCTCTGCTAAGAGGATATTTCTGACATTTGGGTAATTGGGAAAAAAGCACCAAACCCAAACCAAAAAGCCCAACAACCTGAAAGTATAATCAGTCAGATTATAGCCTGATCTCATGGCCACTTCAGTCTTTGCTGAAGGCTGAACTGTTTTTGCAGTGGGACTCCCTTATCATGAAGGCAGAATTAGATGCTGAGGTACAGTGAGTTTTGAGTCTTCTCTTTTTTCCCTCTCCTTTCTCTCCCAGTGCTTGTTATTTTATATACTATTGGGAATGTGTGGAGGGTGATTCCTAAGGAATCTTGGGCATTCAACTAATCAGTAATATTCTCCACTAGAATAAAGTAGATGTGTCTGTAGATAGCTCTGGAAGTGAGAGATGCACCTTGTTCATAATACATTTCATAATGCACAATACATTATTCATCTTCATTGTGAATGGGATGGCTTGGATTTTACTGCTGTGTGTTTCAGTCCTCATTGTGTCTTTCTGTGAAGAGACTTTGAATTCAATACAACCTGCTATGTGACACTTGAATTAGCAGTGTGATTCCCTTCTCTCTCCCGTGTGTTATCCATAGCAATGTCTTAGCTGTATGTGCTACAGCAGTGATGAGAGAGAAAACATGCTTGAAATATAATCCCTCCTGATCTAGGAAAACCTCCTAAGTTTTAGAGGAGGCTTCTCCTATGCCTAGAGGAAAAGAGCAGTTTCCAAATGAAAAATGCTCTACTGCCTAATCTTCCTTTTGACAACTTAGTACTTTTCAAGGGTAATTTTTATCCAAATCACATGCAAAAATCTTGCTGGAACCATGCTGCCGAATTGCTGTTCCTGACTGTGTATCTTGTTCCCTCCAGTGTTACATGTAACTGCTGTGAGTTCTGGAAAGTGGCAGTTTTGACCTGATTCCTGTCCCACCTTGCCCTGGGCTGAAGGAACTAGAGGGCAAACCTGCATATCCTTAGATGTACTTACAACCTGATAAGGAGTTTTGGCTTTGCCAGCCAATTATGAGTGTCCTTCGACCTCGTCAAGAAGATTGCATTGACAGAGGAAAAATGATGATAGTCTGTGAAAAATATTAGAGAGCATGAGGAAGATGATGTTGCACTTTTCAGTGTTTCTGTAGATACCCCTGGAGACACAAGGCACATGACAGAAACAGCTAATTTCATACTTTGGTCCCAGCAGAGCTGTAAATGTGGGTCTTGTTTTCCATGTGGCCCAGCTCCTGTGCTTAACTGTTTCATTGCTACATTTAGCTGCTCTGTCCAATATTACTATTCTGCCCTCAGCCAAGGAACAAATTCTTTATATATTTGAATGTGTGCTTTGCTCTAGTGAATTACACCAACTCCAGTTTACCAAAACTGAGTAGCTTGTGAGTATCAAGGTGACGTCCTGTAGCTTCCATGTAGTTTCTAGTGTAAATATTAGGAGTGGGTATTAATGAAGTGTGAGGAAGAGGTGTCCTTTTGACATTGAGTAGCTGCAAAACTCAGTCCTTTTGGGAGACTTGGTTCTGCTCATGTGAGCCAAACACATCTGCAGTAAACTGGGACTAAAACTCACTTGCAAGCAGCCTTAAAAAGTGGGATTTTCAGCCAGACCTGAGCCCAGTTTCCATTGTAGTTGAGACAGTTATGAATGTGCAGGTTTGTACCCTCCATTATTTATTGAACTATGAATAGAGAGATCAGAACCAAGACATCAAAGCTACTGGAAGTGTGGAGTGTTCTTAGGTTGTTTGCTTGATTGATCATTGTTCATATAGGCATTGGCAAAGCAGTGTTAGGCCTGAGAGGAGGACCCTTGGAAAGTCTGAGTTCTGATTCTCCTTCTTCCCTTCTTTCTCTGGAAGCAAGTGAGTTTTTATTTAACTTGTCAGCGGATAATACAGTGAATGGGATTTTTATTACAATTTACTGCATTTCTTTCCCTCCTCCCATCCTTTTACCTTTCTTTTCTGTGTGTGGGTTTGTTTGGGGTTTTTTGGTTTGGTTTGGTTTTTTTTTTAAGTAACTAGTATTTATCCCAGAACTCTTGAGTCAGGGTGAGTGCCAGTGTGTGGCCTGCAAACAATTTTGTTTCCTGTATGTATTTATACTAAAAAATTCTCATGTTATAAGGTTGCTGATTTAATTAGTTATGTTAACAAGTACACTTTGGCTGTCTGCATATCTGTCCTGTTATGGTTGGGGTGGTTTTTTCCCAAGCCTGATGTGCCTTCTGTTGGATGTTGTCATCTTCTGTGGCCTTCTGGCTCTTGTACAGCACTGGATGCTTTGGATAAGTAACACTGATCTATGAAAGTGTTGAGCCTGGCATTTAAAAAATTAAAGAAGGATATTTTATTTCTGATTTGTATGTCAAAAAGCAATGTTCATTGATGGACCAGCATTCTGTGCAGGTTACTGATTGCAAATATTTTACTTGATGCTCTCCCTTCTATTTTAAGGCCAGATGGGACTTTGTTGAAAGTTTCTAAGTAGGGGGAAACTCTGTCCTGTGTTTAGAGAATGTATATGTTGAAGGTGTCAGAGTTACGGCATGCTCACTGCTTATTTTTCCAAGGATTGCATTTTGGAAGTCTTTGCAAGTTAAGTCTGCAGCATGTGACTTTCCCAGCAAAACAGCTTATTAAATCCCTCAGTGTCTCAAAAGAAGGAAAGAAAAGAAAAAAACAAACAAGAAATTAATATTTTTGCACATGTTGGAGGCTGTGCAAGTGTACCTCTGTCATTCCTCAGCTGGGTAAGGCTGTATGAAGTTAACCATCAGTAATAAGTTTGGAGGATGAATGGGGAAAAGTATAACCACCAGTGGATATTAATGTAATACAGTAATTAATTGGAAATGCACTCTAGACTGTGCTGTCACTGAAAAGAGTCTTATATACTTTACAATATTTTCTTTTCTTTTAGGGTTGACCTTCATTTCCCTGGGTTGGTCACCTTACATCAGTGTTTCCCTTGGGAGATCTCACGTATTTCTAGCTGGGCTTTTCTCCCTTAGAATTATACCTCCCTGATAATGCACAGCTTGCATAAATGGCATAGAAAGAGTTGCAAGAGCACCAGTGTTGCAGTAAGACAGGCTAGGAATTTCCATAGTCCTTTTTGAAACAAAGGATTTGTGGTTTTGACTTACCAAGAAGGCATACTGAGTCAGTCACCTTTGTCCAATCCATAAAATGCTGGACTGAGAAGCATTTGGGATTCTGTTACCAAATCTCCTAAAATTTGCTGTGTGACTATGCAAGTTGTTTCAGTCTGTTTTGCTTCATTTCCCCAGTAAAATGGGGAAGCAGTTACGACTTTCCCAGGTACAGCTTTGAGAGGCCCCCGATGAAAAGCACTGCCTCAGTGTTGGTCATGCATTGTCAGATGAAGTATCTGCCCTCCGTCTCAGGGGTGTTAAAATGTGTTTGTAGCAGAGACATCCTGAAGCAGGGCAAGAGGCTGTGGGGGTGTCAACACCTTCATCCCACCTGCATATGAAGCACTGCACAGGATGCTTGTTGGATGTAGATGGGAGAAAATTCAAGATCTTACTCCCTCAGGAACCGTTTGTTGTATTCAACATGAATCACGAAGTGCAGATGTCTTAATTTCTATATGGAAAAAAAACTGAGTGAAGAGAAAGAGGCCCAGAGCAATTCTGGTTGTGACTGCCCTAGATGAAATTCATCCCTCTGGTGCATCATTTGAACATAAAATCTCAGGTAAAAAATAAATGGTTGGGACATGTAACGTGCTTGTGATTTCAAGAATGATGCGGGCAGTGGCGGGCGGCAGGCAGAGGAGGAATAGCATATGGCAAAAAATGAAAGCATTGAAATAGCTAACAGTAGCATGGTTTGAGCTGCTGATGCATGTGCTGACATGTTCCATGTACTCCAGGAAAAAGTCTGCAGGCTGAAAAAAGAAGGGATTCTCCACAGTACTTTGGCTATATGGCTGTGGTGATAGAAAAAAGTGTTGTCCTGATTTTCTTGTTCTGGAAAGAAAGTGCATATGGTGAATATATCTAATAAAAGCTGTTCTGGCAGATGAGAACTGGAGGAGGAACAAAATCAGTGTCTCCTTGGCCAAGCTGCTGCTGCTACTTTTGGACTGCTTCATGGAAGACATGAATTTGATTCATTTCCAAAGACAGCTTGGAAACTCCAGGCAGCAGAGGAAGGGACTCCCCCTTGACTTAGTTGTTTTTCTCTGAATGCATTGCAGTTGTGTGAAATGCCATCAGTGCCATCTCTCAGGTCATTTCTGAGGGAAGGTCAGTGTGTGGGGACTCAGACTGAGGGATCAGGGAGCCTCAGTGCCTTGAAACACCTTGAACTTCATGCAGGGTTGGGGAACTTGCGGTGCCTGCTGTGGGCACCTCAGTTAAAAAAGAAAACCGGAGTAAATGCAAACTATGTATTGGAGAAGCCTCTGTCTTTCCACCTAATGGCCAAAGTCTCCTTGTCCTCTCCACGGCTGCCTCCAGCACTAAGCTGGGTAAGTAGGATTCTTTTAGTCCCCCCCAGGCTTTCCTCCCTCCCTTCAAGACTGAATGGAGGTGGTTGCTGGACTCTGTGCTAATGACTTGTTCAACAAAGCCAAACAGTTTAATCGATTTTTAATTTGAAGCATGTGTATTAGGGTGATTAGAAACCAATAAATGATTTACCTAGCTGAAAATAACTCGTGTGGGGACCTGGCTGTGGAAATAGCAGAGGTAAGAGTAGGGAGAGCATGGTTTGGTGAGTGCTCTGAGTGATTTGCCAGCTCTAATGGGAAACAATAAAGGGGAGGAAGAGACAGTAATCGGTGAATCAATCCGCAGAGCTCATTTAAAAATACCTCCTTTTTTGTGGCTTTGGTTACAAGAATGCTTTGTGGGCTGTTGAAGAACGGCATTAGTAGCTGTTTTAAACCAGCCATATTCTAATTTAATATTTCATGAAGTACTGTGAACCTCTGAGCAAGAGAATGTCCACCTGTGTGCTTGTTGGGGGAGAGGGAGGGCAGATGGGCAGTGGGTATTTTAAACAAGAGGTTGCAATTAAAGCGCAAAGGAGCCTTCTGCAAGTAGCGCTAGGCTGCAGTTGAGTACTTTTTCTGAGAAGTGGTGGAATGACACACTATTGAAATGAAACCTCATTTCAATAGAAGACACCAAGATGATGCCTGAAGGAAACACTCGTCAATGGAGTTGTGTGAAATGGCCATATTCTCTTGGGAGAAGGTAATAAATAGGGTCGTGTCTCCATCACCTAGGGTGAAACCTGCGCAGCAATGAGGGTTGCCAGCTGTGCATCCCAGCTGGCTCTGTGCTGTGACGGGCCTGCCCTGGCTTCCCAGAGGGCTGATGAGTGGGACAGGCCCACGCCGCGGTTTGCTGGCAAACTGCATGAGCTGTACCCCAGGCAACTGGGAGCTGCTTGTGCCCTGGTGACACTGAGCTGGTTCCGTTTGGGAGAGGATTAGCCTGACCACCTGGAGGGGAAGCTTTAAACGTTTGAATGCAACTCTAAGATAAGCCTTTAATGCACATTTTCAGAAGTCAACGATGCTTTTGGCGGTTTTGCTTTTTGGCCATCCTTCAAAGGAGGGTGATCAATGCTCTTGGTCTGTCACATGTTGTTGCAGCTTTATGGGACAGCAGCTTCATATTTCAGGGATGACTTTCTCCAGGCCCTGCAGGTACACAGACATTCCTGGAGCGGAGTCATGGCAGTCACAAAAAGGAAGACCTCTGTTATATCTTCCCTTCCACCTTCCCTTCCACCTGTCAGTAGATGTGGGAGGAGTTTATGAAGACCCCCCTCTAGGGAGGCTTTATTTATTTATTTATTTATTT
>VYZQ01031040.1:797-11375 GCA_013400655.1 Mystacornis crossleyi | reverse complement strand
TTATTTAAACAAGGCTACTGATAGAGTATAGCCCAAAGTTATGGTTTCAAAAGATCTTCCAGCAAGGTGGTGTATCCTGGCATCTGATAGCAGGAACAATAAACATGAGAGTATTTTGAATTACGCAGGTATCTGCTGCGATCATCTTTCAAAGTAACACATAACATTTAATAGAAGAGAAAAGCTTGTAGTCATTGTATGACTTTGGGTTATCATCAAATTTCTCTTTTTCCTATGGTCTTCCAGGGCTTTGCTTCAGTGACTCTCAGTTTCTGTCACTGTTGGTGCGTTGGGCAGCCGTAGTGCTCGCTTGTTAAGCCCTTGGAGGTGAACAGTCATAACAGATACGCTGATCTTAAGGGGTTTGTAGTGCTCTGGCTCAGTGAAGGTAAGAGAAAAGCGTAATGATGTTTTTAGAGGAAAGCCAAGTCAGGCTTTGATTTTGGTCTGTTGGTTTCCTGCTGCTTTATCAAGAGAGAAAAACTCTACAAGCAAACAGCGGCACATGTGGGAGCTGGAAGGAAAAACTGGAGGAACTTTCAGGAACTGTGTGAGTTTCCTGAGAAAGACACAGCGAGGTAGAGTAAAGGTTTTGTTCTGGAATTACTGAGAGGGCAGAAGAGATGGCTAACATTGTGTGTAATCAGAAAGGTGAAAGGAAAAGGACACTTACTTGGAGAATTACATTGACTATTGTATCTCAGTGCACCAAAATCCCCCCCAGAACCCAGTAATGAAAACGTGACTAACCAAACTGGTGGTTCTAGTCCAGAGTGAGTACACAGACCGGCTGCCAGTGAGCTGCACTTGACAGGCCAATGGTTAGAGCACCATTCCTGTATTTCTTGTGTGGAGCAGGGACATGAGGAAGGAGCATGAATGCATCACTAGAGAATACTGGGCCCAATGCTGTGCAACATCCTCATAAGTGGTCTGAGTGATGGGATCAAGCGTACCCTGGTGAAATTTGGTGATGATACCAAACTGAGAGGGGAAACGACATTTTGGAAGGGAGAGCCACCCTGCTGAATAGATTGGAAGTGCAAGTGAACAAGAACCTTATGAAGGACAAGTGTAATATTTTGTACCTTGGAAAACATAATCCAGGGCTGTATCACAGATTGGGATATACCCAGACCCGGGGTCGGTCCTTGTGGACAAACAGCTTGAGAAAAGAAGGCTCCAAGAGGACTTTATCACCATGTCCCAGTGTTTATAGGGTGGCTACAAAGAAGATGGAGACTCCCTTTTAACGAGGAGTCATATGGAAAACATGAGTGGTAATGGGTACGCGTTACTCTTGGGGAGATTACTATTGGTCACAAGAGGGAAATGTTTCACAGTGAGAAAAATCAACCATTGGAATAATCTCCCCAGGGAAGTGGTGGATTCCCCAGTGCTAGACACTTCCAAAAATTCAGCTGGACAGGGTGCTGGGCCATCTTGTCTCGACCGTGCTTTTGCCAAGAAAGGTTGGACAAGATGAGACTTGAAGTCCCTTCCAAACTGGTATTCTGTGATTCTATGGTAAGATTTAGGACTTGCAGACTTAGGCTACGTGAGCCCGTGCTGACGTCTGATGTTCTGAGCAGGTCCACTTGGTACTGGTATTTTATATTTTGAATTCCTGCCCATGCAGAGAGGTGAAGGGAACCAACAACCTCTGCCCCCTTAAGCTCTGAGGACCTTCATGAAAGTGCACTCAGCTGAACAGTTTTTCTCAGCTCTGCAGGTATAACAGCAGATCCTTTGCTTGTGCTCTTTGGTGGCACCAACAGTTATCCTCACCCCAAGGCACTGGAGGCATCTATGACCTTTTTTGAACAGCCTCTGTGCTCTGGAAATGTGAGTTAATGTTTTGACATGTAAATTTATAGACTGAGAGTTGCTAAAAGGATCCTATTTGATCTCTGGTGAGTGTCAAAATTATGAGAACTTGATTCAAGGGAACCTTTGAGGGAAGAGGAAAGAATTGGTCCCAAGCAGAGCCCTTTTACTATGGATTCCCAAATGAGCCTTGGGCAGCAATAATGATGTTCTTGAGTTCCCTGTAAGACACTTCTTTTTTTTTTTCGTAATGAGGACAGCCTGTCCTGCTGCTTCTCCAACACTATATGATATGTTCCTCATTTGCCTTATGAGAAATAAACACCAGTCCTTGGAGCTTTCCCAGACTCTACCAGAGAGGATTTTATCTGACTGCCTGACATAGAAGAACACACCTATCCCAAATATGGGATGACTGGACTACCTAGGCACTGCTCTCAGTCTTACATTACAGATTAAATGGATATTGGTCTAGGTTTCAGGCTGGAGTTTGGATGGATTGGGAACAACATCACTGAAGCTGTGTCCTGGGACTGCTCTCAGTCATATGGTGCTGCCAGCACTGTGGTGACTTGGAAGTAACTGTGGCAGTAAAGTCCTTGCCCCAGAGGTGCCTCAGAAACCCAATACATGTGCCATTTTATGTGGAGCATTTACTGTTACTCAAGAAGCTTTACTGTGTCAGCAGGGAATTTCGTTTGCATCCCCTTAAATGCTGATGTCTGTCCTTTTCAAAAAGTCTTTTAAAAAGTCATTGCCTTGCAGCTGTGGAGGGAAACCTCATAATTCACAGCTCTTGGGGCAGTGTAGCAGCAGGCAGCCCCTTGCATTGGCAGGACTGGGACTGTCAGTCCCTGTGCAACAGGCAGCTCTTGGCCTGGACACTTTGCTCCCAGTGAAACCAGAGGGGGAACTCCTCCCCAGTTCAGTGACAGCAGGATCTGACTTTTGGTGCTTTCAGTAGCAGTTTAAGGCCACCAAATGGTAATTTCTTTCTTTTTAAAAAATATTCCCCTTTCTCAAGGCAGCCAGCTGTAGTACCAGTGTGGCAGAAAGGCTCATGTGGCACTAGAGACATGTAACAGGATTTTGCCTTACATAGAGATGCAATGAGATTTCATCCTACTTCTCATACCACCAATAAATTCTGCCATCCTCAAGGACTAAGTGAAAGAAAAGAGCTAGAGAAACTTTAAAACAATGAAGAACATTTGACAATATGCTTCTTACAGCAGCCAATGGCAGTGACTTGTGTCCTTCTGAACAGTAAGAGTCGGGGAGCACTGCAAGAGGATTGTGAAGGCCTTTGTAAGGCTGGTAGGTTTGAATATCCAGAGGTCCCACGATGGGCCTGAGGTGCTGCAATAAAACCAGTGGCAAGGTACTCATACCATCTTGCTGGGACCAGTAGCCCATGGTGCCTTCCCGCTCAGTGACGGCCAAAATTGCATTTGCTATAAACAAACAAAACAGACAGTTGGGTTTTTTAAGGGCCAATGTATTTATTGACCCAGTCCACAGCAAAAGGAAAAAAAAAAAAGAATTATGTAACAAAATGAGTAATGCTGAGTGGGTGAGGGAATTTCTTGGTGTTTTCTAGCATACAGCTACCTTCAGCAGAAGTGTGTGTGGCTAAGCTTGCATCACTGACAATGTGAAAAAAATTATTTTGCTTCAAAAGGGAAGCATTCCCCCATGCTAGTAAGTCACCCTTCAGAGCATCCTTCCTGTTCATGCTAACCATGAGTAGCCATGCATGCAAAGATCTCTTCTTTTGTCACCACTAGAAAAGAGCAACCTGGTACAAGGGTCAATGAAAGAGGCCATCCAGGCTGCATCAGCTGTCAACAGTCGCTGCAGCTGTTCAGTCCTCAGAAGGCACCGTGGGCCTGCATCAACTGTCAGGCAAAATTAGGAGAATATTCAGAATTTTCCTGAGATAAAGTGAAATAAAGCCATGCTGGCGATGTGTCTAAAAGTGGAAGTATTTGCCATGTCACTGGAAGGAAAGAAACAGTTTACGGCTATTGAAAACTTCCCCCTGTACCTTTGCAAATCTGCCCTTGGTGGTCCCAAATGCTGTTCTGATGAGGCAGTTGTGGATGCAGGACTACACTTGCCACGATCCTTTCTTTTCCAGTGATACCAAAAGCTGCTGTGATCTGAGGCAGAGAAAGGTGGGAGGAGATGTAACACTGCATTGTTACTCTAATCTCACATATTCACTGTTCTGGGAGACATTTCCAAAAGCAGCCAAGTCGCTTTTTCTGAAGTGGCCACAACGTCACAGTGTTGTGAAGTTTCCTCCTGTCTTCTGACAACATTTCAGCTCTTGTGTATTTCCCCTCACATTTAGTGGGTTTATCCTCCATCACCCGGGATGAAAAAACGCCAAAGCTGCTTTAGGCCGAAAGATGCTGACATGCAAGGAGAGAGAGTTTTCTTCAGGCTTGTCAAGCACTCTCCATGCTCTCATTCCCTCTCATTTATAAAGGCACCTGACATGGAGGACTGTAACACAAATGTCCCAGTTGTCACAGGACTGCAGAAGGATGAACCTCCCCCTGCAGGATCTTGCACCAAACCCCTGCCCAGGACAGCTGGCCACGGGAGTGCTTTGTGGGGCCTCCTGATCCAAGGGCTGGAGATGAAACCACTGAGCATCCAGTGGTTCATCTGGTGCTCTGCTTTTGGGTTGGATTTGCTGTTACGTGTTTTTGAAAACTTTTAGAAAGCCTTCACCAGTTTATGTACGTGCTAGACTGATCACTGATAGCAGGAGAAATTCTGACTTGCTGCCCCCCATTCTCACCCTCCACCGAAATCCGTGTTTACAGAGACTTGTTTCCTTTTAAATCATTCTCCTGCACATCTAATAGGGCTGACCCGCTTCTTTTCAAAGTGAAATACCACTGTACATTCATTTAGGGCTTGCTTGCTCACTCCCTGTAGATGACAGCCAAACTCACGATGTGCCCGTGGTGAATGGCAAGTCAGGTCTCTCCTCAACAGAAAAATGTAGGCAGGTTATTTTTGTTGCTGCCTAAAGAACAGCAATTGATACATAGATTTTTCTTTTGCTTTAAATACTTTAGATTACAGCCCCCCTTGCTCACTAAGTATTTTTCCTTTGGGGCTCTGAGTTCCTCTTTTGTCTATCCGAAAGAATGTAACAAACTGCTAGACCATCACCACCTCCTTCTCACAACGATCTGCATGTCATCACCATCTGCTCAGTTAGTCTGGGTTGAGGATTTACCCCTCGCTAATCAAGACAGGATGAAACCGAATCATGTTTGAAATTGTGAAGCTCCTTCCACAGTGCTGTATGTGCCACAAGTGTGCCACGGGGGATCCTCCCAGTTTCTTTAAAGCAGGGAAATCCTAGTGGAAGCCACATCTATGACTTTTGTGGAACTGCCCAAAGCTCCCTTCCATCTGAGTTCCTTTCTCTATCGTTTAAATTCCTGTTTTGCACTGCTTTTCAGAAAGATGCTCCTGTTCAAAGGGACAGAAACCCCAGACAGTTTTATATTTAATGGACAATTGTAGTAGATGGTAGGAGCAGAATGGATGGTACATATGCAGTATGTATCTTGTGGGTTTTTTTTCATATTCTGTGCTTAGTTTTTCGTGAGTTTTCTTGTTGTGCCACCCTAATCCCTCTCCTCTCCAAGTCATTTTCTTTTTTAACTGGGCTCCATGCAGCTCACTTTCTTTGAAGTGGAACCTCAACCCCAAAATATACAAAACCAAGTTGATCTTTTGAACCCAGGAAATTATGTGGGTTTGAGCTTAGATAGAAAGAAACCCAAGCACACTGCTTACATATGCTGGTGTAAAAGCTGGAAACAATTGGTTAAAGCAAAAAGTACTTAAAGTGGTCACACAGGCAGCCTCCCTTTGCCTGGGCATGGGGTTCTCACAGCCTCCCAGGGTGTCCAACACTTGCAGTGTCATCCAGCCACAGACTCTTGACAAGCTCAAAATGTGCCAGAAATCAAACAATGTGTCAGCCACACAGCGTTCAGTGCTCCCCAATTCCCTGGAAAATCACTTCTTCCTTGCTGGAGGAATGGACTTAAGACAGGAATGCTGGGGGCATCCCAGCGCAGGCACACAAGTGACAGCACCCCTGTCACCAGTTCTGTAGTTGTCCCACTTCCACAGCAGTCAGCCTGGCCCTCTCCCTGTGTGTCCCACAGTTTGGAAACAGAATCCAAACATGGAATGTTTCCAAGGCAGGAATAGAGTCTTTACCTTGTTCTTTGCTGTAATAAGTCTTGTTTAGATTAGGTACCACCTCTGGAGCAGTCCCACTTCTCCACTACAGTGAGAGTCCATCCCTAGCTTGGCCTAACTTCTGTGATCAAATTGCAATAAGTGTCTTTTTGTCAGTGCTCATCATATTTGGGATGTCTTTGAGTGCAGTTTGTAAACTGCATTTATGGGAAACACTGAGGACACGACAGATGAAGAAATTTGGTCAGGTGGGCTGATGGTCTGAAATCCTACCTGTCACCCCATCTCTTTACTGCAAATAAAGGAAGTTGGATATGGAAAAAATCCTATAATTTGGATTTGCCTCTTCCATTGGATGAAGGGTAACACAGGTTCCCAGGTGACAGTGAGCTGGGCCTGTTACTCAGGGAATAGGGGACACATGGCCACTCTGTGCCCCACATCATGGGCAGATTGACCACAATTCCCTTGCCTCCATACCAGCAGTCCCGGCCAGTCCTTGGTAGCTGCCATGCAGAAATGGAAGTCTCCGATTATTTGAGTTAAGGAACAGGTTGCTCTCAAGAGCTCCTGGACAGCATCAGGTGCTTTCCTTATTTTTTTTAATTTGAAAACTACTTAAAATGGTTTTATTTTCCTATAGTTTTCTTTATTTCTTTTTTTCTTTAGATTAATGACTGCTGCTTGCTGATGAAAGTAGATGGTATAGCATAGGTTGAAATGCTTTGGGGAGATGGGTAGGCTGTTCAATCAGGAGGCAAGGAGCCTCCTTCCTTGAGGAGATGGAAGTCCACAAATATTTTGTTGTTGGTTTTCAGAGGTGAAGGTGTCAACCCAGGGTTTCCAAGCTCCTGGCCTGACAACTGGGCACTGGGGAAGGGCACCATGCTGCTTGTGTGCCACACTGGTTGGATGTGCTGGCCAACTTTTTCTCTTCAAAGAAAAGCCACAGAATGGCATTTTTGTTTTATGCGATGTTAATTTGCAGATTTTTCAAAAGAATAGATTTTGCAGTTAATGTATGGCCTTATATTGTGGTGGACTTGGCCAGTGCTAGGTTAACTTGGCCAGTGCTAGTTGCACTTGCTGATTTTAAAGGGCTTTTCCAACCTGAGTCCATGATTCTGTAATATCTCAGGAGTGAGGACTGTGGGGAAGGATACTTTCAGTCCCGTGCACAGGCCGATGTACAGAGGCATGAGAGCAGCCTAATGAGAGTTGGTTTGAAATATTCTTAGCTATGAAGCAGAGGGGAAGTACAGGAAAAGAAAACAGAACATCCACCAAATCCACCTAAAGTAATGTCAGTTGAGCTGTGAGACTCTTCTGCTTAAAAGACATAGCTATGCTCACCAGTTTGCTTTATTTCTAGTAGTTTAAGATGTCTCTGCAATTAGTATTATGGAAAATATATGACTGGCTAATACTGTTTTAGGAGTCACTATTTTAAATGGAGGAACTGCAAATACCCTTCCAAAATGAGAAGGCAGCTCAGACACCAGAAGTTGAAGTTACTACAATAGAAGATGCATAAAATTGTCGTGAATCATGTCAGACTGCTTAGAGGGCAGGTGCTTTGCTGGAATAAATCGATGTAATCAGAGATCTGCCCCAAATTTCCAGTGTCTCTGAATTCATTCAATTACATTTGCACAGTTCTTTCTGATGTATAAATGACTTTTGAAGTCAACCCCACGCCTCAGGGCTGTTGACTGAAGCGTGGTGTTGGGAGGCTTTAATAGTGGCCCTCTTTGGGGGCTGAGTTGTGCTGCTGCTTTGGGCAGCAGGGGACATCCTTCCACAGGGACTTGCAACCACGGATTGGCAAGGACTTCTAAGGGAAGAAGAGCCCGCAGTAGAAACCTGTGCCACCAGCAGCCTCCATCTCAGGAAAGGGGTTTTGGGACAGCTAAAAGTGTAGACAGGTAGCTGTGGGGGCAAAACTACTTTTAGGGGCTTAATACACTTCTGAAATTGCATTTACCAATGTCATTTGTCAAGGGCTTCAGCATAAGCTTTCCTGGGTTCCTGAAGAACCCTGGTCAGGGTCTTCACTCGAGAGGAGAGCTGGGGAAGCAGCTCACTTGCTGTCACGCTCCTGCTCACCTGGGTCTGCTCTGGGCTGCAGCCAGGGCGCAGATGGCCAGAGCTTTACTGAGCACAGGGACCTGCCCCCACGAGCAAACTCCCAGCAGAGCCACAGGCAGATGGAATGCCAGGGCAGCCAGTGCAGCCCTCCCATCACAGGGCAGAGCAGTGCCAGGGAGTGGGCGCCCCTCACTCCCCTCTCTAGGTTCCTCTTTGCACCGAGGAACTCCCCCTCTGCTGATGCCTGAGGGGATTTCGTGGTCTGTGAACAAGCCACAGTCCTCAAAAGGTCTCTGCTCTGGTCTCCTCAAATGGCCTCTGAGATATCTCTAACAGGTCCCCCTGGTGTAGGGACTGAGTTCACCCAGTGGTATTTTAGGGAGATAGGAGTGCCTTTGTACCCAGAGAGGAAGGAAAAACCTTTCTGAAGGAAAGGAGGAGTAAACTCCTGGGTGCAAGAGCATTTAATATGTGTGCCCTATGGCTCAGCACTGCCCCTTTCTGTAGGGACCCACTTCAGAGAGCCTTTGGCAGCTGCTTTGAGGTGACGTCTGCCTCTCTTTGCTTTTGTACCTTGTGTGCAATTCCCAGGTGAGTCAGCTGGGACTTCGGAGGGGTTTGGTGAAAGCAGAAGCCATCTTTCTGTGTGCTGAGGGCTTGTGAGCGACTGTTGAGAAGAAACAGTCACTTTTCCTGGCATGCCTTTAGTCAGTGTGACCTTAAGGGTGTGAAAAACAGGGGGCCTGGCGGTGACTGCCGTGGTTAAACAGCAGCAAGAGCATTTTCACAAGTGGACTTCAGTCATTAAGTCAGAAAACTTCCATGAAGGCAGCAGGGCTTTTGGGTAAGGTTTGAAGAGTCAGGCACCTGCAGTGGTGTGGAAAACACCAGAAATGGATGAACAGGCCGTGGGGTCCTGGAGTGTTCGTGTCACTGGCAAGGCTGGTTAGGGAGGAATTGTCCCTTAGGATATGCAAAAAGCACCCTGTGATGAAGCATTTAATAGGGACACCACAGCTGTGTTCTTGATCAGAGCTTTCTACTTTGCAGACCAAAATGGTGGTCCTACATATTTTTGCCATCTTAAATGGAAATGGTTGATGTCCAGAAACCCTGAGTAACGAAGTCAGAATAGCTAATGAGATTAGAATGTCTTACTCATGAGAAGACTGATTTGCAAAGGCCGAGTGTGCATGTGGGGATCTGGCTCTGATCATCTCCTCTAACACTGAGGCTACTGGAGATAGTTTTGTAACAGAGTTCTTGCTGCACAAAGCAACCATCCGCCCAGCCAGGTAATTTCCTACATACGTACTTTCTGGGAGTTTTATGATTGACTTTATCTTCTCTTAATATGCAACTTATCTACCTCTCCATCTATACATGGATTTCTTTGGACAAGAGCAACTGGTTTGTTTTTTTTTTTTTTTTTTTAATGTTCTCCAGCATTTGAGAAAGAAGGTTTTTATTTTTCTCCTGAAGGGTTTGACCTAGTGTGGATCCAATCTGCATGTTTCACCCTGGCCCAGAATTTGCTGGCTTAAAAACCACAAAAGAGAAGACATGAGAAGTGCTCCTTTTACAGTGATATATTTCAAGATGGTTTTATACTTAGTGAAATCACAGCTGGTGCCCTGAGTACCACACAGTCTTAACTGTACAAATTGAAATTGGATTTTTAGAAAGTCTTTCAGATGCCTTTTGGTAAAGCTGTGGTTACTTGTCTTGATTTATGGTAGCAGTCACCTCCAATCTCCAATACGTATTCCCATGTTCCAAAGGTGCCTTGGCTCACAACTGAAAAGATTTTGTCTTGGCCCTGCAAATGCTTTTTTTAGAGGATGGATGGTGTGTTAGAAACCCAGTACCTGAAAACTTGCCACTGCACTTCTCACTTCTCCCTCCAAACGTGGCGATAATTACATTTAAATTTCAGAAGATGGCGTTGAAGATTTGCAATTAATATCCTAAACCGTGCGTGTGCCCCGCTTGCCGGCGGCCTGCGCGGTGACAGATTCTGCGACCTGAGACGTTGCAGCAGAGAGGATGTGGATGGAGGTGCGCTGGGGACGTTGGAACAGAACAAAAACACCGGAGTGTCGTGGCACGAAACACGTGCTTGAAACCCGAAAGGCGGCAAGAGAGACTCTCATGCAAGCCCGGAGCTCGCTCCTTCATCCACCAGCTCCCACCACCTTAGGGCAGGAGGCTCTGAAGGCAGGCGAGCGAGTGGGTTCCAGCCCTGGTGCCCCAAGGCGGGCTTTGCGGAGGCAGCATCCCCTGGGCTCGGCTGGGCGGGAGCCGCTCCCGGCCGGAGCTGGCGGCTGTCCCTGCCCCGGCTGCTGTCGCCCCGTCGGGGTCCGCTGCCTGCGGGACCGACGCCGCTGCCGCCCCCCCTCCCCCGCGCCCCCCACCGTTGCC
>VYZQ01031038.1:1894-29046 GCA_013400655.1 Mystacornis crossleyi | reverse complement strand
CTGAAGATAAGAATATTATGCAAAATCCAGTGTAAATATTATTTATGTCATACATGGCGAATGATTCAAGCTGCTAAAAATTTAGAGTTAATCATGCAACCTGGTCTAGTGGAATGTGTCCCTTCCAGAGCAGAGGGTTTGGAACTGGATGATTTTTAAGGTCCCTTCAAACCCAAAGCATTCTCTGATTCTGTCTTCCATCCCTAGCTCAGGGTGGCAAAATACCGCTGCAGGATTAAAATAGAAAAGGTGACCAGGTATTTATATTCCTCTTTCTGCTGTATGAGATACAGAATAGGAAAAAGTATTTAAAGGTAAGAACGTTTCCATGGACTGTAAATTGCTCTTTCAATTTTGCAATAGGTACTCTTTGATCTCTTGATGTGGCTATGGAGGCAAGGATATAAAAGTCTTCATAAGATTGCAGAGGATGTAGCCTAGTTTTGTTGATCTACACGTGCCTCCTACATAACTGCTCTTCCTGTGTTTCTGAATTACAGTGTTTTACTTTGGTGTTGGATTAGAGAAGGTTAAAAAACCCAAAAATGGGAAAGAAACAAAACCAATAAAAAAACCAACCCCAAAAATCAACCAACCAAAAAAGAAAATGGTAAAAAGTAAAACAAAAACTTTACAACACTAAAACTGTATGAAAAACTACATAGCATGGTATANGCAACCTGGTCTAGTGGAATGTGTCCCTTCCAGAGCAGAGGGTTTGGAACTGGATGATTTTTAAGGTCCCTTCAAACCCAAAGCATTCTCTGATTCTGTCTTCCATCCCTAGCTCAGGGTGGCAAAATACCGCTGCAGGATTAAAATAGAAAAGGTGACCAGGTATTTATATTCCTCTTTCTGCTGTATGAGATACAGAATAGGAAAAAGTATTTAAAGGTAAGAACGTTTCCATGGACTGTAAATTGCTCTTTCAATTTTGCAATAGGTACTCTTTGATCTCTTGATGTGGCTATGGAGGCAAGGATATAAAAGTCTTCATAAGATTGCAGAGGATGTAGCCTAGTTTTGTTGATCTACACGTGCCTCCTACATAACCGCTCTTCCTGTGTTTCTGAATTACAGTGTTTTACTTTGGTGTTGGATTAGAGAAGGTTAAAAAACCCAAAAATGGGAAAGAAACAAAACCAATAAAAAAACCAACCCCAAAAATCAACCAACCAAAAAAGAAAATGGTAAAAAGTAAAACAAAAACTTTACAACACTAAAACTGTATGAAAAACTACATAGCATGGTATAATACATTTTTTTGGTGAGGATGAAATGTAAAGAAATGTACATAACCATAGAGAATGAAGAGGCTGATTTTAGTTCCAGTATCACAGGAACAGGAAAATTAGTTAGGGAGTTGGAACAAAGAAGACCACCAGTGGTGGAGACAAGAAAGAAGGAAACTCCATATCTACCAGAAAGGAAATGGGCTGTGGCAAAGAAAGTCGGCAGTAGAAGACTCCAAGTGTTTTTGTTGCTTTTCCAAACTTTTTCTTGTGCTAAGAACTAAGCAGTGTTGAAATTTTTGAAGAGTAACTGATTTCTCTGTCAGGTTTTTGAGGAGAAAAATAAAAAATGGCCTCAGGTCAGATCTTTGAACAAGGTATGTTTAAGTTACTGAGGTATCTCATAAAGCCACTTGTGATGTTGAAGACATAAGGCAGCTGCAAACTGAGCTAGGTTCTACCCTCCTGAATGTGTAAAAACCTGAAAAAGACTAGAAAACAAACTGTACCAGAAAGGATGCAGCCAAAGGTCTTGGATGCAGCTCACTGACCTCCATCAAAACTTCTTAAACACAGGATATGGTGTGCTGGATCTGCAGAAAATTGTCAGCCTCAGAAACACCCAGCAGTGGAAGTTCTACCTAGTTTTGTGTGTTTTGTTTTGTTTTTTTCCTTAAATTGCTAACTCAAACTATGAATATTAAAACCAAACCTAAATAACCCCATCCCTTGCTTCATCTTCCTGTAGATCTCCTTTTATTAAGATTTTCAATTCCTAAAAAAGTAGTCAAGATTTGTGTTATGTTCATAGTCACCAAGGATGTATGTCTTTACAGAAATAATTTTTCAATTAATATATTATCGTAAGTTCTATAATGAGGTAAAGAAAATTCATTAAATTAATGATATAGAAAAAAGGCTTAAAACATACAGAAGTGTAAAGGCATGTACACTCACTGCGGTATGAATTAAATACTCTTTCTGAGCACCTGGATATGTTCTATTCAGTAGAATTCTGCTGTTTTGGAATGGCAGATGAATGGTCCCCTCAGCTTTCCAACAGCTGTTTCTCCAGTATGTTACTCAACACCTTGAATGTAATCTGATAAGAGGGAAGAGGATGTGTAATATCTACAAGTTGGTCATTTGAGGAAATTTCCAGTGGTTGTATGTAATATTTTAATATTCATTTGAAATTAATTGAATCTTATATTCATTACAAAGCAATGCATAATCGTTTTATTAATAATTTAACAAAATTTTCTAATTTTTGTTCAATTAAAGTAGAAACAGCAAAAACCACACCACCGTGAGGAAATACCAAAATAGTGCCATGTTCTCCTTGCTGAAAATCAGATAAGAAAATTGCCCGTGCCATGGAAATTAGGAAAAGTAGCTAAAAAAGAGATTTGTGATTAGTGGTACAAACTTTATGACTTTGTATGTCTTCAGTGGAGTCATCTGCAGAGGTTTGCAGGCATGTGGGAATCCTGCTTGATAAAAAGGAGTTGAAGTTGTGTTAGGCGAAGTGTTTTTAGAACAGGGTTACTACGGGGCATAAAGGACTCTAAGCTACCAGAAAATAGGAAAAATAATTGTTAAACCTATTAACAATTAGGCTCGAGGAGAATTAGAGTGGAAAAGATGGTCAGAATGACCTGACATTAAACAGGAAGGAAGAATAAGGTTTACTTTAATTAGTGTCATGCTTTCATTAAAATAAAGGCTATGCAATGTCATTAACTAGTAATCCATAATTGTTGAATAAAAATGTTAAGAAAACTGTTTTACTACAATTTTTATGGAGTTCAGTTGGTGCATTTTGTTCTGACCTCAGGTGTCCTCACTCAACTCCAAAGTAAAATTACAAAAGCTGACACATTCCTCTAACTTAGTCATTCTTCTCCATTTAAATAGGTGAAGTATACTACATCTACTACCCCAACCAAATGGGGGAAACTTGTTGCTGTAGTAAGTTATGATTTCATTGCAATCAGCAAACCTGATCCCTTCTCTGCAATTTTTCTTGTATTTGTTGAATAAACATAAACAAGACAATTTTTTTTTGTTTTGCCAGCAAAATTCATTAAAATTTGTCTAATCACAAAAGTTCTCTCTCCTCATAAATTCCACTGTTTTCAGTATAATTTCTTTAATATCCCAAGGATTGCAGGTTTGACATATTTGAAATTCTAATCAAACAGTAAAAGCAGAGTAATAATCTTAGTTTTTTTTTATAGGAACCCTCTTGGATAATCAAGTCAGAATAAATATTAAATATGTGCCTTTTTTCCACATTTTCTGAAAAACTCAAGTTCAGTCTGTTGTAGATATTTTAATATTCTTTAATTCATTGATGCCAGATAACTGCATGATATGAAATACTCAATTCTAAGAAGTGTTATTTGGGACAATTTAAGTATTTCACTTCAGTATTGAGAAAAAAAAGACAAAACTTTCCTCTTTTGAGGAAATAATCTTTTGATTTGCAAGAATTTGCAAGAATTGCAAGAATCTTTTCCTCTTTTCCACCTACAATTGCAGCATTTCATTTGGTTTACAGTTTATGGTGTGACAAGTGATAAAATAAGTGAGGTTTTATCACTGTTTAATTCTGCTAAAGTAGGCCAAAGATGCTTCAGTCTTCCAGGTTTTAGCATGTGTTCAGTATTACAACAAATTTAATCTCACAACCATTCATTTAAATATAAATTCTTAGTAATATTAATATTATTTAAAATACCAGTATTTATTATCCTGTTACTTACAGTTATCTTAATAAAGATAGTATATTAAAATTTTTACTTTAAAATTGTAGCAAAGTTTTCTTATGAAAGAAATGAGGGATTTTATAAGGAAGGACATTTCATTGTTAATGATTTCATAACTACAAAGGATAAAGCTGTGTTCTTCTTCTATTAGCTTTTTTTATTCAATTTCCCCAAACTTTGTGTCTGCACTAGTGACCTGAACTAGGAGAGGTTATTTACAATAAAATTATCAATACTCTTGAAATTTAAAAAATTCAGATCTCAGTGAATGGCAGTCTTATGATCTCATGGTACATTTTATATGGTACATTTTACTGGATGCTTTAGAATTTCCAGACACAAAGATTTAAGATGAAGTTAAGACTTTGACTTAGAATCAGAAGAAAAAGGATAAAAATGCTACAATTTGAAGACAGAAAAATAGCCTTTCAGTAGACAGTGGACTACTGGACTTCTGCTCCCAGCTGTCTCACTGATTTCCTGCACAAGCCAGATTGCTCATCACTTTCCTAAGGAGAATAATCAACACAGTAAGGCATTAAACTAAGAATCTTGCATGATTATCATTATGTGTAGTCGTGGGTATTATAAGGGAAATTTGGGAACTTCTGAGTTTTCCTCCAGTATTTTAGGGGAATAATTCTGACAAACATCTTATGTAATCAATTTTCATTTTAAAGGTAAATACACAGTTTAAATAATCAGACTTTGCAATTGTGTTTTGATTCTGTTTCCAAAACACTGGGCATCCTCTTCTTATGTGAAATTTTTTGTGGGTATTTGAGAAGCTGCCAGGACAGGCTCTGACATCTCCCAGTCTGTCCAATATCTTGTTCTTGCATCTCCATGACAATAATTTAACCAGATCTTTGCACGTCTGGTCAACTGGGATGGTGTAGTTAGGTAATCCAGTGACTTCTCAGCTGTGAGGAATGAGGATCTCTTGTTGGGAGTTTCCACTGCCAAAGGTATAGTCACCTAACAGGCTAATTCTGGACAAAGGCAGAAAACCATTGAAAATACTGGTGATTAGAAATGAAAAACCCAAATATTCCAGAGGCAAACAGCCACCTCTAAAAACCATTTTCTGGAAATTTTCTGACCAGGAAATCAGCAGTAATAACTCATCAGGTATAGTTTGTTCCTTAAAAACAGTTGAGGAGTCCTCTCTAGAGACAAAGTGAGTCTCATGTTACAATGAGAGAGCTCTTTTTTTGCTCTTGGTTATGAATAAACCATATTACAGTATCTTCTGTGAGAAGACTTAACTGACTGACCAGGTCAGAGGCTGGAAAGTAGCAGGGATGCTTCATGATTCTGTATGTTTTGTTAACACATCTAAGAGAATTTATTTCCCAGTGATCCACATAAAGTTCATAAGATGCTTCCCAGATGCTTCATGTTCCCAGTATAGACAACAAAAGTCTCTCTTTTATTTTAATTAATCTATATTCTACAGAGAAAAAGAAAGAGAGAGCTATATCAATTCAAGATCACATCATTTTATGAAGACAGCAGAAGAATGAATATATTTTATGGCCCAGTTTATCATCTATGACTTTGACTGTTACCTTCTTTGAAATGTAGGTTCACAGTAAAATAAATTATTCATTTCAGGCATGTCTAGATGAGCATGAAAGCTTCAGATCACTGCTGAAAAACACCCAAGAAAGATGAGCAAAGTAACAGTTTTTCAAGTTCTAGTTCTCAATATTTGTTCCCTGATAGAATTTCCTGAAAAAATCACTTGTTCAAGAATGAATCCTTATTATGCATGATAGCAAGAAACAGAAATTGACAGCACAGTATAGAGGTCACCCCTCATTTTAGCGCTGTGGTTTGGCAGATGTGTTCAACTGCTGGGCCAAGAAATGCTTTGAAATGGTTTGTAAATCCTGTGCACTATTACTTCTCAGTATGACAGGTTTGTACCATTATATATTAAATTAAATAAAAATATCTTCAATTTACTCATGGTTAAGAGTAGCCTTGATGGTTTCAGTGATTGGGTAAATCACTGAAAATATTTTCATGCCATATTAAAATTGAAATATTAGAATACTAGTTTTTGCTTATCATAAGCTCATATGGTATATATCCAAATATGCCTTCTAGACAAAGTCTGCCAGCTTGGTTTTGAGCTGAGATTAATATTTTCTCCTCATTGTCTTCCAGCAATATCTCTATCTTGCCTTTATGTTCCTTCATACATAAAAAGACCCCAAAGTATTCCCCAGACATCTGATCCTTTAAGACCTAGAAACTCCTGCTAAACAGAGGAAAGGATTCCTACTTGACTGGCAGCATTGGGTATTATTTCCCACTCTCTGAATTTTAATGCAACCATGTCCAGGTGGAACGAGAAGGTTCAGTGTTACAAAGTCTGATAACTGACAAGTGTGGATAATGTTTGCTCAGTGTGATGAATAAAAAACTAAAAGAGTTTTATTTTATTAAAAAAAAAAGATTTTAGTGTAACCATAATCAGAACAATTATAAGCTTCCCTTGATGCTAACCAAGAGAAGACAGTAACAAAATCCATACTTTACATAAATTTTATCACATTTGGGCAAATGTGTAAATTTTCAAAGAGAAAAACACCCTAGATTTTATACAAGAATCTTTGCTTATGGTTGGAAATTCCATTCACTAAAGAATTTATAAACTCTTAATAGTTACTAAATTTATACAATTTTTAAAGTTAATAGCTGATAAATTGCTGCTATAAAACTTACCTCTCTGTCCTAAATGAAATATTATCAACGTTTCCAGTTGTTCTTTACTGCTGCTAATGATACTTCAAATCGATAATGAACTCTGTTACTATTTGAAACAAAAAGACCTCTGGATTAGCAAATGTGAGCAACTATTTAGATGCAGCATATTTAGGAATAGGAATTTTCCCCACTTAAACGTACTCATTTCTGAAAATTTTCTTCTGTGTATTACACCAAAATATTGGGGCAGGGTGGGGAGGTATGTTTAGTAGTGTCCACCCAGATATATAGAGTAGAAAATCTAAACCAAGCCCTGTAGAATTACAAGCTATGCTAGACAGTTAAAAGTTGAATGCAACCTCAGTTCCTTCACAGTTTTCCAAAAATTTTACTGGAGCCAAAGGAAGCCTGCTTCCTTGCCAGTTTTTTGGGTTTTTTTTTTAAATATAAGCAATTCAATTACTTGTCTTTGCAGCCTACTATTACATGAAAACAACTTAAAACATCTAACTACTCTGCTTCGGAAAACCAAATCTCCAGTATTCTGGATATGATAGCCAAACCCAGTATTAAATCTGATTCAGGCTAATAGAGGAAAGGTAGCATATTATTTGGATAACAAAATCCTTTCGTAGTCACTGCTGACTTTCGAAATTAGGCACATCTACTTGCTTTTTCTTGACCACCTCTGTTCCTCTGTTTACTTTGACATTTTTTCTTTCCAGCAGAGTGAGTGGCTGCAGCCTGGGCCAGACAGTCGCAGGGCTGAGGGCTCTGTGTCCGCTGCCGGACAGCGCCGAGGGAGCCCAAGGAACCATCCGGCACTGCAGGCTCTGTGTCCAGGGCACAGCACGGGATGGGAGATGGTGGGCATCACCCGTTCTGTGCCCAGCCCTGTAAATGGGCTGGGGGCCCTGAGGGGAAGGCTGGGCAGGGCACCAGGAGGGGCTGCCACAGTCTCTGAAGGCTTCAGCAGGGCCAGCCCAGCCAGGTTCTGTCCCAGGACAGAGGTTTTTGTCTGTAGTTTTGCTTTTCCCCAGAATGTATTATCTTGATCATACAGGCCTCTATGCAGCACCATCCTTGGGATGTTAGTTCCTCGAGGCATGCAGTTCTTTCCCCAGTGCAGCAAAGCAGAGAGGTTTCTTAGGAAAGTTCTTTCCTTCATCTATGAATAATGCTAACATTAATGCTTGAAATCAGAGTACCCAAAAGCTATTACCATCCTCAAATCTCATGTGGGTGCTGATGAAGTTTGAAACCCTGGTTTGGGTTCCTCCTCTCTTGTTTTCACCCACTGATGAGATTGTGCCCTACCCAGATGTATCCAGGTGGAGCTGGCCGGGATAACACAGTTGGCTGGGCTAACACACAACACAGTTTTCTGTGTTGGGGTCTTGAAGTTGCTCCTATCCCACCCCTTCCTCTCATCAGGATGTCTGTGGCATCCTCTCCACTGGAGCCCCTGCTGTGTTCAGAGGCTCCAACCCAACAATCCAAGGCAAGATCTTCCATGGCTGCGACCATGCTTTGAGAGCTCCCTTTGAGTCACTTGTCTCTGAGCTCAGGGATTTTGCACAGAGTAACTTCCCTTGAGTGACTTCAGTGACTGTAGTTATGAAAAGTGAGCAACGGGGCTCTATCTAAATGTGGGCTTGGATTATCATGTAGCAATACTCTAAGTAGCATTACTTTAATAAATCTTTTTTCTGCCTGCATTGTTCTTATGGAGACTCAATTGCGTATCCTTGCATGAAAGCATCATTTGTATCTATTAAATAGACCAAAGTCTTTACAAATGCTTTATTTCATTTATTAAGACAGTAGAGTTTATTGCTATAAAATTACATTTTTATGGCTACCAGACCATGTGTTCTCATGATGTGCCCTGCTGTGCAGTCAGAGGATTAGGTCAATGCTTCTCCAGACATCTCTCATCACTCCCGCAGCTTAGTTAAAACCTACAGAGTCATAAGGTTGTGTTCTTCTTTGTATGCTTTTTAACGCTTGATAATTTCTGAGAAGATAATTTTCTGGGACTATCACTATAGTGAATACTATTTGTGAATACAGAAATCATAGGTTCATTTCTTCAAGTTTCTGTTTTATCTTCATGTCGTAAATTAAAGTTTTATGTTCCCGAAAAAATTATCTGAGGAATGAGATCAAGTTTCTCTTTGTTTGGGGGCTAAACATCTTATCAATATATTATTTATATACTGGTCAACTTATTTACTCTTGATCAGATTGGGCGGGAGGGAGGGAATTATTTTTCTGAGTTGCATGGCAGTCTGAAAAAAGAGTAAACTTTTGCTGATGATTTCATTGTAAGTGTGATGCCACAGGTTCCTGCTATACACCCTACACTCTGTCAGTAGGGATATTCCCAGTGATGATTCTGACTTATTTGAATCTTTTATATCTTTTAAACAATATTAATCACCAGTTGGTATTAATGCAGATGTCCCAAGTTCTTCATTTGGATTTCTGTTGGAACTGAAGATTAATTACTTTAACTAGACATTTTTGCATAAGTCTTGCCCAGTGTGCATGCATAGAGGAGCAGCACAAATAATGAGTAGAATACTTTCAGGTAAAACAATTTTTGCTTTAGGAGTTAGACATCATTCTTGTGCTCAATATGTATAGGTAGAGAACACACAAAAATCTGGCATTTACAATGAGGCACTTGGAAAGCTTTATTGAATTTGGGCCATATGTTATGATTGCCTTCTCCTAAGTGCTTTTGCTACTTGAATTGATTCAGTACTTTGGAAAAGCCACTTTCCGTTTTATATTAGAATATTGTTAGGCCACCACAAACACTTTAAAGTAAAGTAAGTACCTGCCCTGATTTAGCTTGACAACACTCGTACATTTTTTCAGTTTTTGTGTGTTCTCTACCTATACATATTGAGCACAAGAATTTTTGGCAAAAAAGTTTTAGAAAATTAGCAGTTTTCATAGACTTGTAGAAGATATTCAAGGTGATCAAATTCTGAGCTTGTAAATGTAAATATTCATCCTGAAAACCTGATTTTTGAGGGCTCCAATCAGAGAACAAACATCCTGTGTAATTCATGTATCTAATCAAGGCTAACCAACACAGCCTGAATTTCAAATGTCAAATGTTTGCAGTAGGCAAACAACACACATAATTCTTCATCTGTGCATATTCAAAGAATCTCTGTGTGAATCAAACACAAGTTACAAAAAGAAGTATTTATCAAAGTATTTACTCAGCTCTTGAGAGCAACACAAACAGCTGTAATACCAGGTTTTTAATGTGTTTTTTGCAACTGATCTACACTATGTTAATTTTTTAAAAAATATTTTTATTGTTTTCTCATAAAGAATATTGTTGTCATGGACCCAAGTATATGAAAAGGAAAATCTTTCTCCTGAAAACATTTTTTTCAATTCTCCATGATTCATATAATCACACTTTCCAGCCATCTTTTTAAACATATTTTGGTTTTCATCTGATAAATTGAAATTTTAAGGTACTGGTATATTTTTGATGGGTTTAGGGGTTTTTTCTACTTCATTACAGTTTAGCTAACTTAGTTTGCCTGTATTATTTCTGCAGTGCCTTTTATCCATTTATAGTCTAATTTTGATGTCAGTCTATATCATTATTACACCACCCCATAAATCTTTCTATTGGTTCTTGTTAAAACACCCCATTGATTTAAAGATCTCGTTACCTACTAAAGTATGTTCTGATTCTCCAACCTCTTCACACTCCTTCGTGGTGACTTCAGTTAATTGCAAGATTATCAGATGATAACGTGGTAGCATTAAAATGAATTAGCATGTAATTACTGCTGTTCCCAAGGAAGATAGGGCATGTAAAATAAAGCAGTGCCTGGTACATCATGAAAAGCATGAAGCAGTATATTTCTCCTGATTGCTCAGATATCCACAATTCTTGCTTTATACAGTGCATTCATGGTACAAAAGCCTGAAGGAGATCTGGAGACAGCCGATCAACTTCTTATTTTGCATCTTGGGTTATTGTCAGTTTCAAAGTCTTCAATTTTTACAAGTACGTGACAAAGTGATTTTCTGTGATCTCATTTGGGTTGTCTCATTCTCATTGGCATTTGTTTACTACAAATATTATCAAGATTAAAATGTATAGCCCATACTAATGAGTTGTCAGAAAATTGTTTTAACTAATTAAAATTAATTAATTCAGTTTAAATATGAAGCAGTATTTAAAAAATCCTAGTGTTTCAGTAGTGTTTCAGAACTTGAGCTATGAATACAAAGCTGTTACAAACAGAAAAATTGCTTAGGTTATGGGCTATATTATTAATTACATCTAGCTTCTTAATCTGAAGAATTTAACTTTTAAAGAGTACCAGTGTCAAGGTGTTCTTATTCAGGACTACATGAATGGAATTCATTCTGTCTCCAGAGTGGTGCATTTACCTCTGTTGCACTGGAGTGTCTGGAAACCAAAGGAAACTAAATGGAAAAACAATTTGTGTTTTAGTATTGATTCATTTTCTAAATATGACATTTTACTGCTCTGACTGTATTCTCAAGAATATTTCTGTCTTTCAGTTGGTGACAACACTTAGGATTTTAAAATGTACATAGATCGGAAAATTACGTAATTGATAAGGATATGTCTAACTCTAATTACTTCCTTTTTGAGATAAGAGTCATAGAATCATAATGGTAGGTTCCATAACAAGGGGCAAAGTATACAAGGAACATGAGAAGCAAAAAAGAGTTCGCTTGCACTATGCTGTTGTGCAATGATTCCCTGGGAAAGCACTAGAGATTAGGCTCCCAAATCCATGGCTTCAGTGTTGACTGTCTGCTTGAGTAGGAGATGCTTACTTATGGTGGGACCTAGCACAGACATATCTAAGTCACATCTCTTGGAGCATAAAAAGTAGAATGTTTTCAGCACCTAATTTGAAACTGTTACTATCCAGAAAATCTGAGCCCTTAGATTTTTGAAGTATTTTGTGGATACTATAGGAAGGTAGAAATTCTAAACTGCGAACACCATTGTGTGCTGTTACAGATAATGCATGTGAAATGTAGAGTGCTAAACTGTTAGTGATAATGGAACAGTTTTCTATCTGACATGCTTTTAGTTACATTGCAATTGTTTTTTGTTATGTTAAACTTTTTTGAATTTGTACTAACATATCTAAAGAGAAGGTTTCTTTGGGATGGTTTTATTTGGTGGTTTTGGGTGTTTTTTTCACCTGTATAAACTTACACAAATATGGTCAAGGAAAGGAAATAATAAAAATAGCAGAATGCATTCCATTTCATTTCATAAAACAAAATCCACTGAAAATGCTTACATGCTTGCGGGAGAAGTTAAACTTAATCATAATTTCCTTTCTAGCAAAAAAAAAAATCCCTGACCAACCAACATTTGTTGGCAGGAGAAAAAAGAGGGAACAATTGTAACTTATCTATATGTGTTGCTTGCATCTTTAACTGAATTCAGATCAGATTGATTAAACTGCTTTAGCGGTAAATGCGGAAACAACTACATGGGCGTCTGCACATACCTGTTCAGGATTTAATTGTTCAATATTTATTAAAAAAACTCCCAAAATTATTTTGGAAGAATTAAGAAGTATATTAATTTTTTCTTAGTTTTTCTGCTTTTATGCCGCATTTTTTTAATTTCACAGAGCTTCTAATATTCCTTCTCTTTCCTACCTTGTCTGTATTCATAAGTTCTCTTCCTTTTTCTTCTCTTTTGTCTACAATTATAAACACACAACATGTGAAATATTACCGATTTTACTTTTCACAAAGTGTATTATTGATTACTTACAGGGTCCCCAGCATAATAGTATGCCTTTACCCTCTCATAACAAATACTGTGCAAGTTACACCATTTTACTTTAAAATTTATAGGATTTCTGAATGCTAGTTTTTGTTGCATATCAGAAGCAATGTTTATGAAGAAAAAATTAAGGGGGACAATATCATGTCTTTCCTTGTCTGTATCCAAGAGTAGAGGGAAGTGGAAAGTTTACAGCAGACATGACCGATTTCACTGTGAATTGCTGTAGGTTCAGTCTCTTCAGTAATTTTATAAAGTTACCATTGGAGCATCGTCCTTTGCTTCACTGAAATTGGGTTTATGGTATGTTTCAGTCCCTCATGCTCACTGGGTCATAGGTCACAACTCTCACCAGTACCACCTGGGTAGGTAATAATACTCATCTGATTTTTTCTTACTATTGGTTGCACAGCTGTGTGACATCATGTTCTCCTAGATACTGACCAGATTCTGATATATTAATTTAAAGGTTTACAGAATGCTTTCCAGTATCTATTTTCTTATGCTTTGTAAATTTTACTAACAAACATTACAGATTTCTCTTTTGATTCCTGTATTCTTGACCTGCTATCACTGAAAACAGTACAGAGTTTAAAAACTTTGAGATTACTCCTGGAATCCACATTTGTCAGGCATTTTTGCTCTCAAGGATTCTTAAGAAGTTTTCATTTTCTTACTACTTTTGCTGGGATTTTTTCCCTCTGGTAGACCAGAAGCTTAACAAAACCTCTATAGAAAAAAAACCAACCCCCCAAAATTGTAACAATTTGCATTTCATTTAAATATTCGGTTTGTTTTTTATCTTCAAATTTAACAAAAATGTGGCTTGTTTCTGTTTGATGCGCCCATAGGTATATATATGTTATATGCATGCATGTTTGTGCACCTTAGACTACTTCATTTAACTTTAAGAAGGCAGCTTTGTAGGAGTGTCATGCAATTTTCACAATTATTAGAGCAGTGCAGCTTTGGAGGATATGTTTTATGATAAACACAGTCTTTTTGGTTCTTATCACAAACAGTGCAGCTGATGCTGAAATAGTGTGTGTATGCCAGAGTGATGTATCATTTTTATCCGTCTAAATACATCAAGAGATAGAGTTTGAATGTATTTTAGGAGCAGCACAGATGGGAATTAGCAAACAAGTGCTTAGAGTAATATCATAGTGTTTTCTAGGTGTAGATTCTTCTATCATGTCAGACTCTCCCTGGTCTGGTTTTCTCTCCCCATAGCATAATGATCAGAACAGTCATGCAGACTGAAAGGTCTTTGAAACTAGAAAAGAACAGAGTGGTGTGTTCAGAAGTTGCATCTCTAGCCTCCAGATCTGTCACTGAACCCACCTGGGATGAACTGGATACCAAACATTGAAAGCTTTGTTAACTACACAGAACTCAATAGTTGTGCTGGTACCTTAAGGAAGCTACGAATCAACTATCAAAGAGCAGTCTTGAGAAGAGAATCAATGGAAAATGTCCTGCTTGCCAAGTGTTTATTCCTAGCAAACAAGATTTTTTGATGACAGAGCTGTTTTTGTTGCCACTTTAAAAAACAGTATGTGTGATTTTGCTTTTATGTCTTTGTTGGACATTTATATGCCCAAAATGAAATGTGAGCTGAGACATCACTACTATTCTGAGACCATTTGGATCTGGCAATAAATAAGTTTGACAGTGAATTCTAAAAGTCTGATGGAAGGAGTAAAGGGAGTTTTTGTTAGGTCAAATTCACATGCATATCTATATACAGCATTCAGATGTTAATAGTGGTGATAAAAGAAGTCTGGATGATGTTTTCCCAGGCTCACTTTTTTCTTCACCTTCTTGCTTTGTCAGAGAAAAACACATCTATTTCAATGTAGATTATAATTTTAAAATCTCACAATAAAATATTATTTAACCATATAGAAGGTGTGTGTGCTGTCAGAACATTCCATGAGGAACAGAGCTGTCCAGTTTAACAGAACTGATAATGTTCTAAAAATATTCAGTACATCCTTCAGTGATTGCAAGAAAGGTCACTGTTGCTATAAAGTTGTTTTAAGTACATGTATCAGGAACATAATTCTTGCCTAAACATTTTGGCGCAAACTTGAAAACTGCTATCTAATTCCAGGAGCATCTAATTATTTTGGGTCAAAACTCTTAAGCAAGTGAGTAAATATTTCATATGCTTAGTATTAGGTGAATATAACCTTATGAAACTATATAGGACTCTGACACAGTGTGTGCAGAGACCATTTGTTGAATTCCCAGCTGCATGTTTGCATGAGGTCTTACCCAGTTTATACACCAAGTCTTCCATGACTTTGCAGACAGAGTACTGAACGTTTTTTGCGTCAGTCGAGACTTTCTTGCTAAAATCAATCCACTGATTGTAGCTTGCAGTTACCTAGCCGGGCTGGGATGTGAAGAAGCAGATATTGTTATAGATTCATTATATCTGCAGTAAGAAGCACATGACGGCCATGCAATGTGTGCTTTCTTCTCTGAGGGATTATTTCCAATGCAGCCTATTTTCCCAGAGTTGTATTCTGTTAGTTTAAAATGCCACATACAAAGCAGATTTATACTATAAAAGGGGGAAAAGGTAAGAACTTAATGACAACAACACTTAGATGGAAATCCATTTTTGATCAAAGGAGCACAGAAAGAAATCAGCTAAATACCCAGTGCAGGAAAGCAGTAATGTGAAGTTCAAAAAATTTGTAGTTAATATACCTCCAGGCAGTAGCCCACTTGCAGATTTTGAAGATTGGCAGGCCCAAATGCTGATGCTCATATTAGTAATTACTAGAGAGAAAGTCAGAATTCTGTAACAGGCACTGAATAGGAGAAAAAAACCTAGAAAGCAGATAGAAAAAAGAGAAAATTATTTTACAGTTCCAAAGGCTGCATTCTACACTACAAAAATACAATAATCTTTCACACTGGTATGTGTGTGTGCTGCTGCAATATAAATTTTCAATGACTGATTGATTAAAAGAAGATATCTGTTTCAGACAGAGACAACAAAGTGTTATTCTTTCTTTTCCTTGATTTTAATCTATTAATTGGTTTAACATGCTGCCCAGCATTCCGGTTATTTTATGACCTGTTTCATTTAAGAAGGAGAAAGTGGGGAAAAAGAGAGAAAGATCAGAAAATTATTTTCAGAGCCAGGTCTGAAATTATCTTGTACTCAAAATTAGATAATGGGTTCAGCTTTCTGGTTATGGCACCCCTTGGCAGTATCTTTTCTTAATGTTCACTTTGCAGCAGTATTTCTCTTTCTCTGTTCACAGCAAGCTTAACAGGAATCTTGTTAGATCTTTAGTTTCTTGAGGATGCCCAGATAACAGATTAGGCCAAGGTGATCTTTTTGATTTGTGCTTCCCTAGAAATTATCATTCTATTTTTATTATTTTCTTCCTTCTTCCCTAGATATGCTAACAGAAAGGTCTTTTTCTTTCTTGTTTTTTAAATCATGTTAAATTATGTTAGACTACTACCAGCCATCAAATGCTGGTTTAAATTCACATGAGGCTTACATCAGTAAAGAACGATTTACATGTTCATTAGGTGACATTTGACATCATGTTTTGCTAGCATCAAATGAGTTTCCTAAAGTTTGGGTCTCCTAACAGTGTGGTGACAAGCCCACTTAGCTTACAGTCCTGGCTTGCCTAGCTGAGCATTCTTGTCTCGTGTGCCATCCCCTAAGTAGGAGGATGGGGATAACTGTGCAGCTGGGACCTGTGTTTCAATCTTGGTCCTGAACTGCACTGTAATTAGGTTCAGCCAAATAAACCCTGGAATAAAATACCTTACACTAGTGCACTATTAATCAGTAGTACCTATCTTGAAAATTTCTAGTTAATTTTTTCTCTGAAATTTGAGAACCTGCTTTATCTAATGTTTTGAGTGCAAGCTGGAGATTACTTGAAACTAGGAATTTTTTGTAAGCTTTCCTGATTTTTTAAGCTTTCCTGGTTTTTCAACTCCATCCTGGCATTTTACAGTTAAAGCTTCTTAAATTTTATTTGTTCTTCCACCTTTTGTCTCCCCTTTGGATACTTGTTGAGTTATTAAAAGGGTACACCAAATGTTTTCTATAAAACTCATTTCATTCTGAATTGTTTTTCCATGAGCCAAATACAGAGATATGAAAGGATTTTTAATGAGATTATAAATACTTTCGATATTCTGTACAGTTTCAAAATTCCGGGATCTGAGGAGGTGCCCGCCCCGGGGGGATGGGCCTTGGGTGAACAGCATGGTTACACGAGGTCTCCTGGACCCCTGCCCTCTGGTCACACGTTCCCAGGTGTAGTGGTTTGCTCTGCATTTTCCCCTTTCTGTGAGATAAGAACAGGGAGGAAAACAAAGCAGGCACCAAACTTTAAAGAATATAATGAAGTTTATTACTACAACTAAAAGTGGAATGGAATAGAAAGGAATTAAAGCAAATTAACCCCCTTTTTCTCCAGCACCTCCTCCATCCACCTGTAATATAAAGACACAAAATCAATTCAGCCAGTTTGCCCCTCTATAACAATCTTATGTCAGTCCATTGAGTGAGAGAAGTCTCTTTTGCTCAGCTATGGAACTTTTCCACAAGAACAATCTTCTCATGGCATCCACGTCACAGCACAGCCGCCGTCTGGGATGGTTTTCTGTTGACATGTGAGGGATCCTTCACCTTGATCACAGCTTACCTTGAACCGTGTTCAAGGATTCACCTTTAGCTGCAGGGGGTATAATTTTAAGGACAAGCACTTCCAGAAAAGCAAAAGTCCTCTTCATCTATCTCCAGGATAAACCCCCTCGCTATAGAGAGAAAACCTGTGAAAAAAAAAATTTAAAGTCCTTCTGTAGGTAGCTCCTCTCATCAGATCGGGGCCAAGGTTAGCATTTCACCTCAGGCCTACACCTTGGTTTGAAACAGTCCAGGAAAAAAGAAGAAGAGAAAAAACAAATCCAAAATCATCTTCATCTCAGCTGGAAAGCTCTTTCCCCCCCAAAAAGCTTATAATGAAATTAAAAGGGAGTTTCTATATCTGAGTCCATCACCATAGGTTTACAAAAGAGCTTTCAGCTTCTAGCATCTCCTCTCTCTCTTCTCTCTAGGCTTCAGTCCTTTCTTCTGTGTCTTTGCCTTTCCTGGGAAAGGACTGCAGGTTTCATATCTTGGAGAAAAAACTTACAGCACTGAAGGAGCCAGTCCTCCCGTGCAGGACCTTGAAAACTGGATGTTCTCTCTCGTGAAGCGGCAGCCTCAGCTGTGCAGCTGTTTGCAGCCAGAGCTGGGTTTGAAGGGAAGGGGGGGGGGGGAAGCATCTCAGCCCCGCCACCCCTGGGCCTGGGGCTGTGGCCCCCCACCCCTGGGGCCGAGGGGAGGAAGGTGAAGGCCATGGCCCCGCAGCGGAGCTGGACCATGGCCCGGCCTGGCCTCCCACCAGGCCTGCACCTGGGTTCGCGTTGGCAGGGCCCAGCCAGGCCCCGCCGGGCCGGCCCAGACGCCGCCCAAGGGGGCTGAGCAGGCCCTGTTACCTCTGTCTTCCCCGGAAGAGCAAGAAAGAGATTCCCGCCCTTCATCTCCTTTTAATCTGAATTCACAGGGCGTACCCCTTCTCTAAGTGGCTCAATAGAGCTGTCGATATTCAAATTAGTTAATTGATTGGTTCTGTCCAGTTCTGGAGGAAATTACAGCACCTATTGCTGCAAACCACTTCCTCCAGGAAACAGAGCCAAAAGGAAGAAAAGCCTGAAAAGCAGGAAGGTGTGTCAACCCATGACACCAGGTTCTGTACACTATTGGCCATTCGTGTCCCTCTGCCCGGGGGAGCTCTGTGGTTTCTTCCATGAGTAGGCAGTCTGGCCTAGGCCCCCGGCGAGACCTGGGTGAAATAAAATCTCTCAACATCCACGCAAAATATCGTCCCTTGATTCTTTCCACGGGCAAATCTGTCTTCAGGGAGGGTTGCAGGAGACCCCACTCCAACAGGTATCTACTTTGAATGTCTAATGACAACATTTACTTTTTTATTTCCTTCTTTTTATTCCTTTCATCTAAGGACTACGTTTTATACATCTGCTACTATACAAAAAGAATACAAAGAAGACGCAAACAAGTAAAACTTTGATTTAAAAAAATCTGTATCAAGTTGCTTTCCCTTGGTCTATATCAGAGTTCAAGCAGTACTTTTTAATTCTTCTAGGCTTGCATGTGGATAAAACTGACACTTTCTTTGTCTGCATACCTAGAAAAGACAGGGCTCAGTCCCCTGAGGCAAAGCCAGGATGCAGATGATTGCTTATATTCCAGTTCTCAATTTTTTTTTAAGCTTGGTTTTCTCAGTACAGTCTCCTAACAGTTTCCTTATTCCAATCAGTAGTCAAGTTTAAAACCATCAGATTCCATGCTGTTTGTGCTCGGTTTAGCATCCATTGTCAGGGAAAAGCTGATAATACATTTAAGACTGAACCCACTGCTGTAACGGGTGTTTTTCAGCAAATGATTAATGCTTCCTGAGATATCTGCTTCATTGTGAGTTACTGGCAACAACTATTGCCATTTATGTAAGTCATGCTCAATTATTAAAATAAAAATATCCATGAGGAAGGATATGCATGTGATATACTAGAGGACCATGGAAGGATTTATAACCATGAAAGACTGACAGGTGTGCTGTCCATCAAAATGAAAGTGGGTTGGATTCATTCCTAGAAGCATTTTCTGCTGATAGGCTGCATTTCTTTCTTAAATGAAAAATTCTGAAGCCCGTAGATCTTCTGATCACCTGAATTCTGTCAGGCATTTGACTATTTGAGAAATTATTTCTCTCTGTCTAATAAATAACTCTCTCAAGCTCCACTGTCACCCTCAGCTCTGTGAGAAATATTATGAGTGTCATTATTGCATGCATCATCTACATGGAGATATGAAAATCACAACAAAAGGATCTTTCTGTCATTTAATGATGTTTGTCCTAGCAACACAGAAGGGAATTGCAATAGCAAGACATGAGTTCCTGACTGAAAACTGAATTGGTATAGGAATTCTCTAGCCCTATGTACTTGATTGTCATGAAATTTAAATGAAATTAAAATTCCTGATGAGAAGCTCTTAGGATAAGAGCCTTGAACAAAGTGTCTCATGAGACAGAGACCAAAACTCTTTGGGTCACTAGTTACTGCTAGGAATGCCAAAGTCCACTCTATATGGGAAATGTAGCCCTGGCTTGCGACTCCTTCAGGAAGTGTCCAGGCAAGGGAGTAAAATTTGACATCTGATGAGTGAGTCCTAGGAGAGTAGTGAATACAGGAAAAAAAATAAAATCATTCAGGACCATGAGTGTCCTCTTCTGAAAGGCTTTTGATAAAATACATTACAAGGCAATAAATATATTTTTAGTTTGTTTCTTTCAAAACTATGGTATAAAACAGAAGAACACATTTTGGTTCCAACAGTTGAATAAAATTGGTTTCAGGAACCTAGGAGATCTTAAATGCCAAAAGTTTTTTTTGAAAAATTCAAGGAAAATCTTGTTTTTGAAGAAGTAATATTGAGAGGTTTTTGTAGAACCAAGCTTTCAGGGCTTTATCTTAACTGTTGCTAGAGTTATAGGTGAGCTCCGTCAGTCCCAACAGAAAGGATTTTATTTTTCTGCTAGGATTCAAATACCTCACCACCAGATCCAGAAAGAGGCAAACACTGATACAGCCCTATTATCTGAGCTATCGAAAACAACTGTGTGTCTGCAAACGTCATCAAAGAAGCTTCTACTTGTCCAACACTTCGTTTTTTTTTACTTCACCTCTTATCAGTAAGTTCTGAGAAGTGAAAACCGTGTTTCAAGTATGAAATATGTAATAAAACTGTAATTTTACTGGGAAAACCATTGATGTTGAATACAAATAAACTAGGCAAACCATTCACCTTAAACATATTTAATCTAATTAAAATAATTGCAGATTGAATCTGTGGTAGTTTGGTGCTGTGCTCTTTCTCTTCCATTCTTTTAGAAGAGGAAAGACTGTTCAATGATTTTTGCTCCTAGTTAATTTATTATGACAATCCGGTTTGCCAAAGTATTCTGCCTTTCATTACTGGTATATGTTCATTACTGGTATATGTTCATTACTAATATGCTGCAAGGGAATTTTACAAAAAGTAGTAATACATCTGCTTCCATAGCACCTGTCACTTGGAATTCTATAATATAAATTCTACAAATTCTGATAGAAACTAAACAGACTAAAATTTTGAGAATGCACCAGGCATCTTTAATAATTTGTAGGTTTTGTAGCTTTTCAATGTTACCAAAATGTCTTTCAGCCTTTTAACAGAGAAGAAACTTTCTGAAAAAAAATGAGTTGAAGGTTGAAATTGAAATATTTCCCTGGAATGTAGCCCCTCATAACGAAATACATTAGGCTCTTATTCACCTAATAGTCTTGAGTTTTACCATTCATACTAATGCTAAATATCTGTAAAATTCAAGCTTCTTTGCATTTTATCAGTATGACTATGATTTAATTCAGTCTTGACCACTGTGGCTCCTAAATCACAAAGTAATCAATTGTGCTTCCTGCAAAATGAACTGAGAAAAGTCTGCCATTTTATGAGCTCACTACATGTTCAAGACATCTCGTTTAGAACACTTAGGAAAATCTTCTCTAATGAAATTTAGCATTTGAAGCTTGGACTAGCTGTCAATAGTCCAAAAATAGACCAGTCCCTTCCAGAGTATATTTGCCTACAAAATGCTATCTACTGAAGTTTTCTTGAAGCAACTGCTTGTCTTTGTCTATCAAGAATATCACATGTCAGTTTGTGACGATTAATTATAAGAAAGCTTGCATTTAGTGTTAACCCTGTAAATTAACTGTCAATGTATACATTCTAAACCTCTGTCAAATAAGCTTTAATAGGATATATGCAAATTCTCAGAATGCAAATCTAAAACTGTCAGATTGCTGATGTTATTTCAAACCTTCTTCCTCTTCTTTCATAATTCTGAGTCAAGGGGAAACAGTTCTTAGCAAATTGAGGCAGTCTCAAGGGGCATATGAGGGGATAAAACACATCTGGCATTTACATGGCACCACAGTGAAGCATCTTTTCTGTGCCAGTGTATTACATAAGTGATGTCTAAAAATAATGAAGCAGAGAGAAGGTGACATTAAAGGGGAAACCATGTCCTGTAGGCTTATGAAATAAAGATAATATTGCAGAAAGAGGATAGGGACTACTTATACCCTAATGTGGTAAACCAAGTAGGATTCCAAAAATTGCTGTTTGTTATGAAATTCTTAAGGTGCAAAGCATGCATAGCACTGAGACAACTTTTACGGTAAAACAATTTAGAATTTTTTTATTGAATATAAGTGTCTTATGCTTCAACTCATCCAGAAAAGTACTCTTTTTTTTTTCTCCTTCATGAACTGCTGAGATTTCACACGTAATAGGCCAACAGATAAGATGGTTTAAGCCACAGAATTCTGTCAGTTTTCAAAAAGTTGCAGTAGTTGGAGGGTACAGCTAAAACAGTACAAAGTCTATAACTCTGTCTCTCAGCAAACTTGAGATGAAGAATCAGTGTTCCTTCGTGATAGTGTGTTTTGAAGAGTGTTTTAGGGAAAGGTGGGAAAATATTGAAATCTTCATTGATCTGACTTTGCTCTGACTTACCCAGTCAAAGTCATACATCTGAGATGCTTTGTGTCTAAACTAAGAGGGTAAACCATAAAGTTACTCTCAAAGCAACATATGCCAATTATATATACTATAAACCCCTCAGCCTGATTTCTAGAAGCCATGCATCCTGACTGAAGCTTTGCTGAATGTCTGCGTATTAAGTTGTCCCTACCATGATTTACAACCAAGAATGCTTTCTTTTAAGGGTACCATGCACTCGACCTTACCTGGACATTCAAGTCTGGAAGAGATATATCAGGTAGAAGAAATCTCACTGTTCCCTATTTTCTCCCTATTTCTGATTTTGAAGACATTTTACATACTACTACATACTACTTTTTCATACATAAATGAAAGCAAATAACACAAATGCCCCTGCCTGTAACTGGCTAATCAAAGGAATGTAGATCATTCTCAGAAAACTATGTAGAAAAATGAATGGTTTTGGAGCAGGTTTCAAAGTATTAAACTGGAGTGGAAGGAAAGATTGTACAGTAATACATAGCCTCAGAGTCTGCCCTAAACTGTGGGAATTGGAACCAAAATGGTAATTTCATAGTTCAATTCTTGGCAAATATAATATATTTTTAAAATGTCTCAGATAATCATCATCTGGCATAAAACCTTGACCACAGTACCTGGTCAAGGTCCTATGAAGAACTGTAAACGAGTTCTTCATCAGTACAATGCTTTTATGATCATCCATGCCTGTAAATTCTTGTTCTCAAGGGCTTTTTAAGTTAGTAGAGCATACAGGACTGGAGAATGTCTTCTTGGATTATTGCTACGTTAATATTATTTAATCTTTTGAAATTTTACTGACATGGAGGAAAATTCTTATTCTTGCCCTGGTACCTACCTAGCATCTCATCAGCTTTTAAATAGTAATACCAATATATGGTTGAGTTAGTTCTGTATGGGTACCAGATTTACCAAGCTACTTAATAACAGTTGTGAAGATAAAAACCAGTTTGAACAGATGGCAACTTTCTCTGAAAACCTTGTTAAACTTTCCACTATTAAAACTCTCTCCACTGTAAACTTCCTGTAGGGTCAGGTTTTGAAGAATAAGGAGCTGTTTCATTACTAAAATTTCCAGTAAAAAGTTAAGCCTCAGAAAACTGACAGTAGTTTTTCCTGAAAACTGTAAGAATGTTTCTCATAATGGTACTTCAGTCTAACTTAAAATAATAATAATAAATTAAAATCTACCCTTTGAGATTTAAACTCGGATTTCAAGATTTTTGAACAGCTCAGGTTTGCTGGTATATCTTGAATATTCAAGACAACCTACTTTAATTTGAACCCCTCTAGTTCCATCTTTTCAGTGACCATTAGTGGAATTTTTATGTGTTATTCAAATGTTGGAGCTTGAAAACTTCTATTGTAAATTAACATGATTCATAAAATTAAATTATGCAAAGCTCAATGTACAATTCTTTGTGTAGCCTATTGGTTTGTGAAAACTAAAAGTGGGACATGTGAGTCATCGGATTTAATCTTCACTATAGGGGTATTCAATTGTTTTGAATATAAAAAGCAGGAAAGTCAGCATATTGTATATACTGGTATGAAAACAGAGGAAAAAATACATGCTTACTAAAGGTTTAATTCTCTTTTATTTGAAATACAGGTAAGATTTGACCCTATACTCTTCTGATATACATTTCACATTGAGATAAATCTTTTTCATAGTTCTACTTAAAACAACAATTTTGGAGAAAAGATGAGTGGTTATCAATGCCAGTTACATGCCAATTAACATTTTTGTCTCCAGATCAATCCACGTGTGAAAATTCTTGGTATTCCTCAGCTTTTTAAAAGCTATTGTTTGCTTGTAAGAATGTGTGGTTGGATTCTTCAATAAGCATGTATTTGCATGTATAAAGATTCCTAATTCCTGCTTTCAACAAGTATTTAAATTCCTTTTGTGTAAATATCACCATTTATTTTGCATGCAGTTGCACATTTTTGAGTACTTTTATTATATAGCTTCTGTTTAAAACTGTCCACTAGGACAATTCCATGTTATATTTCAGAATGTTGGTGAGTTAAAATCCTGAAATGTTCTACACTTATAAAAATATAATAATTACTTTTATCTTTTAAAATCTTATTTTTTGATATTTAGATATGCTGCTAATGTATCCTCTTAACATTGCAGTTTCTGATATATTTGAAATCTAGGGGAATGAATCTCTGTGACTTTTAAAATACCATCAAGCCAATTCTACTCTTCTCTTAAAAGGCTTTTCAAAATATGAATGTTCTAGTGTTTGATTGGAAACATCTGGAGTTTTCACAAGATTCAAAAATTAGCAGATCTCATCTTTTTTCCCTGTCTTAACTGTATTATTTTGTCTCCTTTTTATTTGTTTCCAGTGATCACCAGACTGCTGCAATTGCCCAGTTTTATTGAAATTTAGACTTCACAAAGAGAAAAGTACCAAAATGCGCAAAAAAAAAAAAAAAAAAAAAAAAAAAAAAAGGCAAGACAGATACAGGGCTACAGGATTTGAAAAAGCCTGTGATACGAGGACGATCTTCACCTGCACAAGAGCAGGAGTGTGGTTAAATGTATCCTGTCTTGTGTAAAACACAGTCAAAGAAATATTGGAATATTCATCTGCCTTTCGTATGTTTCATAGAACTGGTATATCTTCCTTCAAATATCTCTGAAATAGTTTGTGCAAAGAAGCTTAGGTGTCTGTTGACTAAATAATCATTTGGGGATCCTACGTAGCATCTCAACATGATTGCAGTTGTGGTACATATGGATACATTTACAGACTAATCCCACTCTTGAATTTTGTTGTTTCTGGGCTAAAAAGCAGGTAAAAGCACAGCTTTTTATCTGCTCTTTCTGATTATACAGAACCATACAAGAGGAGTACATAGTTAGGAAAATTCTAATTCTCAACACTGAACAGTATGGAATGATTCTTTTATACAGGAGTAAATCCTAACTCTGAGACACAGAAATATCTTATGTGCTATTCTTAAACTACAAGCTAATTCAACTGCAGCTGCACTTGAACTGCAGTTGCATTTTAAATGCAACTACATTTTTAACATTCTCTTGAAAATCCAAAACCAACTCAAAGCCACTTGAGCTGATGAACTTTTTATACATGGATTTGCATGTTGCATGCCCTAAGAATCCTTGCAAGTATTATTTTTAAAGAGTAATTAAGTGCCGTTTGCTACTTGTGGTTCTCTGCACCATTATGCACACTCTTTGACACAAAGCAAAACTTTTTTGCATCAAACTTTAATTGTAAGCAATTGTTCTCTCTGTGTTACACATAATAGGATATGGTACCCAGAAGAGTACACCGGCTTCTGTACATGTCACTGTTCTGCTGTTGTTGCAAACTGTTGTTCTTGGGAACAATATGAACAATTTCATAACATTATATGGCATTCTTTATTTTAAACAGGTACTGCATTTCCACTGTCCAGGAACTGGCACTTGTTGAAAGATTCAGTTTACAGGCACCATAACATCAGTTTTTACTGTTGCTGCCAACCTTAGTTTGGAGATATGCAAGAAATATCTACTGTGAAACACATCAAAACAGTTTCTCACAAGATGGCTCGTCCAAATGTATGCTGAAAGAAAAGAAGCTTTTTTCAGTTCAGTCCTGCATGCTGTGCAGTACTAGTTTATGTATAGCATTAATTCAGAATATGTTATCCATCTGTTTCCTGCAATTGTTCTAGGGTGCTTGTCTTTGGAAAAGTGCCAACTGTTGCTGCAGCTTGATAACATATGTGTATTCCCAGATTGAAGGTACTTCAGGTACTTGATTGTGATCAAATAACTTTTAATTTGTCAATTAATCATTAATCAGTGGCAGAGACAGAAATAAAATGATGGATTCTGTGATTCTAANAAAATAATAATAATAAATTAAAATCTACCCTTTGAGATTTAAACTCGGATTTCAAGATTTTTGAACAGCTCAGGTTTGCTGGTATATCTTGAATATTCAAGACAACCTACTTTAATTTGAACCCCTCTAGTTCCATCTTTTCAGTGACCATTAGTGGAATTTTTATGTGTTATTCAAATGTTGGAGCTTGAAAACTTCTATTGTAAATTAACATGATTCATAAAATTAAATTATGCAAAGCTCAATGTACAATTCTTTGTGTAGCCTATTGGTTTGTGAAAACTAAAAGTGGGACATGTGAGTCATCGGATTTAATCTTCACTATAGGGGTATTCAATTGTTTTGAATATAAAAAGCAGGAAAGTCAGCATATTGTATATACTGGTATGAAAACAGAGGAAAAAATACATGCTTACTAAAGGTTTAATTCTCTTTTATTTGAAATACAGGTAAGATTTGACCCTATACTCTTCTGATATACATTTCACATTGAGATAAATCTTTTTCATAGTTCTACTTAAAACAACAATTTTGGAGAAAAGATGAGTGGTTATCAATGCCAGTTACATGCCAATTAACATTTTTGTCTCCAGATCAATCCACGTGTGAAAATTCTTGGTATTCCTCAGCTTTTTAAAAGCTATTGTTTGCTTGTAAGAATGTGTGGTTGGATTCTTCAATAAGCATGTATTTGCATGTATAAAGATTCCTAATTCCTGCTTTCAACAAGTATTTAAATTCCTTTTGTGTAAATATCACCATTTATTTTGCATGCAGTTGCACATTTTTGAGTACTTTTATTATATAGCTTCTGTTTAAAACTGTCCACTAGGACAATTCCATGTTATATTTCAGAATGTTGGTGAGTTAAAATCCTGAAATGTTCTACACTTATAAAAATATAATAATTACTTTTATCTTTTAAAATCTTATTTTTTGATATTTAGATATGCTGCTAATGTATCCTCTTAACATTGCAGTTTCTGATATATTTGAAATCTAGGGGAATGAATCTCTGTGACT
>VYZQ01031037.1:18031-42417 GCA_013400655.1 Mystacornis crossleyi | reverse complement strand
AAGCCGCTGCTCCTGTGTGCTTAGATTGCCACAACAGAGTTACAGAAGATATGAATCAATACGAAGGAATGAGAGCCCTTTTGGTGCATCTTTCCCTGCAGTGCAAAAAATCTGCACTGGCTACGGTCTGTACATGCTGCGACAATGCAAATAATAAACTCACATACCTTGGTTTTTAATCTACTATCCAGCCTCGCTCAGTGTAAGAGCAAGGACTGACTGCACACATTCAGCAAGCCAAGGTCACAACAAGAAGGAACTTGCTGTGTGCTGCATCTCTGCCTACCGCTGATGGCACTAGACAGTCCAGTAAGACTGAGGTAAGGGCTTGGAAAACCACCATGGTTGTGCCTAGGGCAGTGGAAAGCTGCCCTGGGGAACTGGATTCTGTCTCTGCCTCAGTGCCTAATGCCAAGGAAGTCACAAAACCCAAACTCCGTGCAGGCAGTCATTAATTGCATCTTCTTTGTTTGCTTAGAGCAGAGCACAGAACACCTGTGCTTTGAACTGTGGAAGCATGGAGCAATTCCAACTGCGATGGACTCAGCACAAGTCAGCTCCAGAACAAAGAGAGGATGATCCAATGCTGTTTCTTGAAAATCGGAGCATGAACATCTCAGGTAGGGAATCTAAATTAAATGTCCTTTATTGACATTATGATTCTGTGCATCATTTTCCCTGGTGTATAATGTCATTTCACCTTATCGGCACATTGTGAAGATAAATTCATTAATGTTTTTAAAGTACTCGGATGCCTCAATAATGAGAGCCACAGAAGTGCTCCCCAGGAAATTAATAACTCTTGCTTCAAAGCTGGATCTGAATGATGTACAGTTATGGGAGGAAGAGGTGACATAATGAACTACTGTGATAAAATAAAGTATTGATTCACCTGAGCAATGTTGACTGAAATACCTCCATATTTAAGAGNACCTCTCTCTCTCTCTGTCTCTCCTGTGTATTGCTTCCAGCCCTTCTCAAATATCCCATCCTCTCCTCCTCAGCACTCCTCTGCTCCTTCTCTGTCTCACCACTTTATTCNTGCTCCCCAGGAAATTAATAACTCTTGCTTCAAAGCTGGATCTGAATGATGTACAGTTATGGGAGGAAGAGGTGACATAATGAACTACTGTGATAAAATAAAGTATTGATTCACCTGAGCAATGTTGACTGAAATACCTCCATATTTAAGAGAGCTTTGTTTTGTACCCTTTAAAGGNCCCCATATTAATAATCACTTTGTCCCTTTCCTAGATTCCCTTATGGGGACCATACCCCAGCCCTGCCCTTTGTTAATCATTTCAATACACAAGTCAAGCACTTAGGCCAAGGCCACAACCTTCATATCTCCCCCATCTGAAGCATACTCTCTACTGACAAAATCCTAGGATAGCTGAACTGCAAAATTTAAAGAAATATACATGGATAAGGATTTTTCGGACCATAATGCAGTCTAATGTGGCAGTTTTCCACAAATATGCAAAAAGCTCTAACCTTGACTTCCACTATAGAAATCCCTCTTAGTTTTTGTCATGCATTATCCTCTCTCCCTGATAGACTTCAACTTCCTGATCTGTGATATGGAAATCCCACAAAATAATACAAGGTACTGTAATGCAATGAAACATAATTGCCCGTCCCCCTGTTTTGTTCTTTTTTTTTTCTCTAAGAGACTAAATTGTTCTTACTGAAAAGAAAAAAATTACAGACTAAAATAGGCAACAGACAACCTTCACCAGACTCGAGAGCAACAGAGTCCTTGTCTATATTTTTCTGCATTCAGGAAGACTCTGACCACCCAATCACAGCAGGCACTCAAGAAGGGGAAGTCCTGTATCATATGCTTCACTCCAAATTATGTGAGTAAACCTTCTGGCTTCTGCTGCACCATATACAAAGAGGTGTATTATGATTTGCAGGATTTATCACTGAAGCGTTCTTCAATCTCCTTCATATTGAAAGATATGAATGCAAATCTTTAACTGAAAAATATTTAAAGAAAAACCTAAAATAACACATGGAATACTTTTGCAACAAATGCATTAATTGTATGCAAACTGAATTAAGTCTTTTATCAGCATGTAATTGGGAGAAATATTAATACATTATTTTAATTTGAAAAAATCGTAAGTTCGAAGCTTTGAAACAGAAAGCTGCGTAATGGCAGCTTTAACATTAAGATGTCATTGTAAAAATGAATGTATATAATGAACTCAGAAAAATGGAAATGTAAGTGTCTGATCCTTTCCTTGTTTCCTGTACATCTGCATTGGAGTTTGTCTATTGTTATTCAACTAGCTAATCATCATCTTTTGTGTGGTGTGCCTGTGTTTTTACTCCAAGAGGCTAATCTGTGAAGACATCTGTTATTTGGTAGATAATAGGCCATTTCAAGTCTCAAAGCCCCGCAAGGCATTTCTGAAGAAGGAGAAGTAGATACATCTGTTCCCACCAGGTAGGAGTACAACCGAGCATGCTGTAAAACAGCAGAACAAAACTTTCACTTGCTGTTCACCAGAAGGCTAAATGCACACGGAACAATGCAAACAAAGAGCAATCCTGGAGTAGTTTATTAGGGCTGGGAGGGAGACTGATTTTACATAAACCATTTAACGTTTTATTTAAAAATCAGTGTATCTCACACCAAAGAACAGTGGGATTTGTCATAGTGATCACTGGATCTATAAACCAGGCACAGTCACAAAAGCAGTGGTCCACTGAATCTGATGTTCTTTTCTTAGAAAAAGTCAATATTAGACATTTTGAGGGCAATGCAGATGCTTGATTATTCACTTGGAAAGAAAATCTTGTGCCATTCCTCTCTAATAACTTATCCGTATGAACCAGTTCTCTCTGCGTTCCAGTGAAAATATACTACGTCTGTATTATCCATGAATCAATTGCAGCTTTGAATAATCCTTCTTATCACAGATTCAGGAAAAAATAGGACATATCTTTACCTTCAGAATGCCTAAGTAACTTAGCACACAGCACCTGCATTGTGCAAGCTTCCATTTCTTACATCTTCATCACTCTGTAAAGCCCTTCCCATTGTGCTATGAATGCAGATGAGACCCATATATTCAGATTTATCTTACCTAGGGTTCGTGGCACTTTTACTGACATCTGACTGCTCTGAAAGCAGGCTGGCCATGCAAACAGCAGTACAGATGTCAGTAAGAGGACAATTCGTATATGTGAGCTCACCATATGTGCAAGTTCCTTCTATTTACACTTTGGAACTGCACTAGCCACAAACCGCAAATTCAAGGAGCAATGCAATTCCTTACTCCAGTTTCACCTACTTGTGCATTTTGGAGAATCACTGCTTACACAGGAGCTAAAGTTTTGGCTTGTTTTTTTACTGCCTCAGCACACAGGCCTAGAATACTGCAGCGATAGCAGAGTTGATGCAGTGTTGCCCTGATCTCTGATTTGTCAACTGTAGAAATATAAAACTGAAGAGTGACATATGACGTTGACACTTTCTGACGGTGTGTGCAACTGAAAGTGTTGTTCAGTGAGATGAGTTAGATATTTTTCCCACCCCAATCTTTTTTTTTTCTTTTATTGAGTTTTCAGATATTTGACCACTTTTCTTGGATGGAAAAATGGCCTTTGAACTCTTTTCTCAGAAAAATAAGGCTCCTTCCAGTTTGGTGGTTAAGCTAGTTATCCACAGCTTAGATAAGTACTTCATCCATCATCCTGATGATTACTCTAACATAAGGCTTCCCTCCCTGCCCTCCTAGAGCTACTTCTCCATTTAGTATAAATAAGACATAAAACCTGAGTCTCCTCTGTATAATGAGAATGCCCTAAAATATCCACTAAACAACAGGGTCAGTTTCTCTGTCTCTCTCTGGCCATGAACACTGAACTACTTATTTGAGACAAAACAGCTATAGCGGGACTAAGATGCACAGACTGACTGTAGCCTGTTAATTTACAATTTAGGTGAAAAGAATCAAATGACACACATGGATTTAAAACTCACATAGTTGTTTCCTCTCTCTATTTCTTGACTGAGACATTTATGTATCAACACCAAGGGCCTGAGATTTCTGGCCAATATTAAATCCTGTTCACAATGGACGCTCATTTTGTCAGAGACATTAAGCACATGGAAGCAAAGCAGCTGAGCTAACTTGTGTTACCAATATTTTGGCTACAGCAAGAGTCAAGAAAGACCACAGGTGCTATAAATGATTAGCAAGTGCCTTGAAAGCCTCCCCGTGTGATGGGATGATTCCAGTCAGTGTCACAGTGTGCTTTCACCTTTAATATATGCCATAAAAGAATCCTGAATGCACGTGCAGTCTGTTTCTCCACACGAAGGGAAGGGTTTCAAACATCCTAAAGGTTTGGGAATGATAGCAACTGTTGTTCCTAGATACCATCTACATGTGAAGACTTACCTACCCAAGGAGTCGAGAGCTTGCAATCCCAGGCAGGACACTTTACACATCAGTATTACATCCACACAGCCTTTTTTCAGATAAGGACAGACATATTTTACTGAAGGTGTGAGCTGGCTGAAGGCAAAAGCCACACAGTGTGGCACGATGCTCTAGGGAATAAATCCAGCCTCCTGAGAGAGCTTATTGAATCAAGCACAGCTAAGACACCTACAGGGCTTCCCACTCAAGCTTGTGAGTTTCAGGAAGTCAAGATCAAAGTAAACTCAGACTGGTCTGCAAAACTCCACCAAAGGACAATTAATAGGCAGGAAACCCTACTCCTGGTAAGAGATTTCTCTGTAAAACACGAAGTAATATCTCTATGTGGAAAACAGACAAAACCTGGAAGAACTGCATTTTACATTTATGGCATAAAATGATCTGCAGATGAAGAAGGAAACTCTGGAAATGTACTTATAACAAAAAAGATCAATAGCAATGATGTACAACACAATGTATCACACACAAGTTTCCAGGCAATGCTGCAAATACGGTTTATAGAGTTGTGATCTCATCAGTGGCCATTCCTCTCTACCAATGCAGGACTCACGCACATTAATTCTTGCTTTGCAAGACTCCATGGTGTCTGGAGGAAATATTATTCAGTTTAATGGCAGATTTGAGGCAAGGATCATCTTTGGGAATCTCATGTAAGCCATTTACATTAGCTTCTTTTTAATCTTAACAAATTTGGGATGAGGTCCTGTATTAAAATAAGATGGGTCACTAACCACAGGTTAGTCCAAAATCAGATCTGGGAACCTGAGCAGGGTCAGAAATCCAAGAAATCCCAAGTTTCTCTTCCAAGTGGATATTGCAGTGGAACTCATAGATGGGATTCCTCCCCATGACATCTCTAGAGCAACTGCATGTAAAATAAAGCCACTCAGCCCTTGACATAGCACTGCGAAACAGATGCTAGCACTGAAGTACATTCAGGAATAAAGCTGATCAAAGAGCTGGTAAAATTATCTACAGTGAACAATTTTAATAGAAAACGGATAAATAATTTATGGACACATGAAGTACAGAGATGGTAGAATCAAGGAAGAATCAAGACAAATCGAAAAAGAGAAAATACAGAGGAAATATCATAAAAGATTTCACAGCACCCAGGCACATTCTGTTATGAAACAGTTTTCTAAGACAAGTGGGGTGAGTAGAACCAGTACATTATAAAATAGATAGGTAAAACACTTGGAAACATATTGCTAGTCAGAATTGCTTCACAGGAATTTGATGCCTGAATAGCCTATGTCTCTCCCCGGCTTCCATTCTTCTATATTATCACAACCAGTTCATCTCTGCACTTGCTTTTCAGTCCACAAGAAATATTAAAATGAAATCTGGAGACACAGCTTGAAATTGCAAACAATGATCAATTAGCATCTCTCACCACACAATTTATTACCTTTCTTTTTCACGGCCTTTGCCATGCCCTTAAGTGCCACACTGATTTACTGCACTGTTCCGCTTAATTATCTCCAGTGCTTTATTTCAGAAGTGATTCGATTCTTAGTTGTTTCTTTACTGGTAGTATTGCATTCAGAGGGCCCATCCCATCACCTGTTTCAAAACTCTAGCAGCAAGACCAGATCTGCAATTTAGAAGCAAGGGATACAGATCAAGTATTTGGGAAAGAAGATACTGTTGCAAATTACAGAAAGCAAACTCCAGAGTTAGTTTACACCAACAAGTTTGAGAAAAGTAAAGCTAGAAAGCAGCCACCTCCTCTCTGGGAGATTATTCTTGAGAGTGAGACAAGATAACACTCAGACACCTGGGAAATTAATTTTTTCTCAGAACTTTTAACTCAATTACAGCATTCTGCAAGGAGGCTTCCACCTATCTCACCCGGAAGCACAGGAACATGCAGGCTGGCACATATGAGGACATGGTGACAGCCAGCTGGGAACATATTCAGAGTGGAAATCAGAAGACAGTCAATAAATAGCAGAGATTTTAGACCACAGTAGTGTAAAGAAAACCTCTTAATTTTTAAAATGAAGCTCAGTGGGTCTGTCAAAGGGTAACTGATGCTGCAGTTCAGACAGAAGGGGACTGGATTCCAGGTCTCAATTTCTCTGTTCCTGGAGAGGATATTTTGTTAAGGCCAAGCCAAATGACAGTGACTCTGTGATTTTGCTATTTGTGCTTCTACATAATAGTACTTCCCAGTATGAGTGAAAACTACATGAATTAAAAGTGGAAGAGAAAGATATCTGAAATCTAAAGAGCAGACTCAAGTGCCTAACTTCTATTAATAAAAGCATTGTGTATATTCAGTGAGACAGAGATTCATGCAATCCAAACCCACCACTGACAATAGAATGTAGACTCTTGTGGTCTTTATCTTAAAAATCCAGCCCAGAACTGAACTAAAAGTTGCAGTCCAGAAATAATGGTTGAATAGCCTCCCTAGCACACATTCATGCTTAAAAGTCAAGATTTGCCAAAAGGTAACGAAATATTTCTGCGAGACATAGTGAGAAAGACCTGTTGTAACACGGATGTAGGATACTACTGAACACAGGTTGCTTGTTGACTACCGGCTGTTGCAGTGGGGTGGCTGCAACCTTTCCCTGCGAGACAGCCTTGGCCCGTGGAAGAATCAAGGAGACGATATTTGATAGATGTTTTCAGGTTTTATTCCCCCTGGCCGCACATGGCCGGAGTCCGGCAGGGACTCCGACAGCGACCTGCCCCCGGAACAGGTCTGGAACAACCCCCCCCGGGGTCCTGTGAACACTCCCTTAAGTACAGAACTCCCGCGGGCTACATTCAAACTGACCAATGGGGGACAGGATTTGGGGTACACATGACCAGGGAACAGGGACAGAGAAACCCCGTGCTCCAAGCATCCACTCATGCTCATCCCCCCCACGGGGGTCACCTCTTCAACCGGCCATTGCATAAGGAAGGGTAACCAGGGTAATAAGATACGTGTTTATGCAGAAGAGAAAACATATTAGGTAGCTAACAACAAAACAACTTTGAAGGAAAATGTGATTTTGTCTACTTTCAGAAGTCATGGCAAATACAATGCCATTTCTTAAATTATGCCTCATTTCCATGTTCTTTATTTTTTGTGCCAATTGCTGCCCCTATCTCTAACAGGAAAGTGTCAGTGTCAAAAATGAGAGACATAGTATAACTGAAAATAAAAGTTAATTACTGTGGAAATTCAACTCCAGAGCTTTAATTAAAGCCTGACAAATGTATCATAGACCCCAGGCACCAGCGTGGAGTACACCCATTAGAGAGATTACTCCTCTTTCCACGGCCTCCCATGCTAACACAAAGGAAATATCAATCATGTCAGAAAATGGTTTTTCCAAATCAAAGATGCTGGGAATTATTCTATTACCTTTCTCATAGATAATTTTCAGAGTTGCTGAGAGGGATTTTTATGCAAGAAAACAGCATGTTAGCGTAAATTTTTGCCTAATTGCTAGGTTAATGTTAAATTGCAGCTTTTCTTTTAGGAAAAATGGCAGCTGGTGAGCCCCTTTCTATAAACCTACATTTCCTCTGTAGCTTCTCAATATGTAAGTAGGTATGTGAGAGACAAACAGCTTCAAAATGATATGTGATAAAAAGGAGCAGAGGACACTGAGATGCTTGAAGCAATCCTCTCATGGGGAAAACTGCAGTGGACTCCATCTAGAATTCTTCAGCAAGCCCATGAATGTTTTTGCTGCCCTCCAACCAGCCTGCTGAGAAGAAATACTTCCACTGGAGTCCCCATTAAGAGCTGTTCAGCATGAGTCACCTATTCTCACAATGTGGACAGTATCGTGTTGTTTTGTGGGGTCTCACCTTCCAGCCGGTTGGTGCGAGGGCACTGCTAAGAGGCAGAAGGGATTTCTTTTAAATATACTTTATTTCTCCACTGCGATTATTTCATTGCCTGCTGAGCACTCCGAAGCAATTAACAATGCTGACAAGATAATATAGTAAGAGAGACGGACATTCTTGCTTAATATTTAAGGCTTGCGTTTGTAGGTGATCAAGAAGTAAAAGCAAAATATGCTCGAATCTCAAGAGATGTTTTGTTACTCCTTCTGCTGCTAACATATTTAAATAAAGAACTTTCTCCTTCACAGCCCAGGTTCTCCCCTCTTTGATCCTAAAGCAATAATCCCACATTTATGAGATTATTTTTCGTTGCCATGGAAATTAACGATGTAAGAAATTCAGCATTATCATTTCTGTATAAGCAGGCAAGATGCAGTCCTTTTGAAAGACAAATATTTTCCAGACACCTCTCTCTACCCTCACCATCCTACACACAAGACAGGTCACAGCACAAGAAGCAGAAGAAACACAGCACATGCCATGCACAGCACACCACATATGGCAAGATTCCTCACACAGGTCAGACTCAGTACTTTTAGGACTGTAAGGAAAGATCTATCCCATTCCAGTGCCACAGTAGACTTCATCTGTGGCACCACAAACTCTTGATAAAAACTAGAGACAGCAGTTTGTGGTGGTTTGGGATTACAGGACCTTACCTTACTATGTACTAGCCTAAAATCACCCACACCTTTCCCCAAAAACACAATTTCAGACTATTAAAAGTCCTTCGAGATACAGCCTCTTTGTTCTTTGCACAAGCACCGAACAGCACCATAATCTGTGAAGTGGGACTTCAGCATTTCAGCAATCTCCACACTCATCCTGCAGTGAGACACTACTTATCAACGCTGACTGGCAGACATCGAGGGCTTTAGTAAATCCAGAAAGCCTTACAGGAACAAAGACACCCCCAAAGCATCCTGCTCTTACGTCTTGCATATGCTGGCCACTGATAGGCTATAGCACCCACAGCAAATTTTAGGTTGTTCCTCAATAAAGTATTGGTCTAAAGACCTTATTTTGTTCTGTAAATTTACTCTTGGCTCTTAAGAGTTGTTGTCATGCAGAGAAAGGACAAAATGCCAGGATTCAGGAAATTGCATTTTCATGCAATCTTTGAATCTGAAGAACATACAGCTAGATTCCAGGCATATCCAATGAGTCTGACTTAAACTCTTACAGGAGTCAGTAAAAGAATTTGCACAAAGCTCCACAAAATTGCCCAGCAGCACTCAGATCAACTCCCTCTTCTGATAAGTTCCCTCCTTCACAGTGATCCAAGTGCTGGTGCCAGAGCTGGGGATAAAACTGAATTCCTTCTCCAACTCTTTTTGCACTAAATGCTAATATATCCCCCTCCCAGGCTCAGCATGGTGTGAATAAAGTAACAATCACACAACAACATTGTCTACGTATTTTTGGTTATAAGTCTGTTTTAATAACAAGTTATCCCTAAAGGACAGCTACAGGAATCCTGGGATTTCAAGACCCATACAACATAACATCCAAGTAACAAAGCAGATTTCTTTACCCTCCCCTTTGCTATTCTTTTAGGTCTGACCTAGAGAGAACACAAGGGATAAAACTTGTCTCTTCAGTCCTTAGATGCATTTATGAGACAGGCAAGGTTTCAAGCCAACTGTGATGATTGTTATGATGTGGACATCTGTTTGCTGAGACTGGCACATTTGTATCCTTACAAATGAAAGGGCCGAGAGGAAGCCAGTTTTTAATCATCTTTATAGATTTACTTGACAGTAACACTCAAGAAAAATAAAAACTTACACAATCTACGTTCAGCTTTATAATTTTGGTGGTATAAAAAATATTTTAGCTACAGAGAATTTATCTCTTGAAGCAGGAAACAGTTGCTTGATCAGACTATTATTTCATTCTTTATTGAAACAGGCTTAATTTTGTAGCATGTATCTAAAGGCAAAACAGGGAGCTATGTTGAGTAATAATTCGTATTTATGACTCTATTTATGTATTAATATCATCCTGTTTTCTGACCATTTGCCATGAGCACACATAGAAAAGTACCTGTCCCCCTTCTATTACAGGAGTAAATCATACCTGGCTCTTGTAGATGCTTTAAGCCAATTATCAGTATAGAGGTGATGTTTGCAATTGATGGGATACATATACAGATTTACTTTTCTTCCCCACAATTTTCTTCTTTACTTGCTGCTCTTTCAAGAAAGATGCAGTTTCCAATTCAGACAATTTATTGAACAGCATCTAAGAACCTACAGCTAACAGGTTCACGTAGAATGATCATCACAGACCAGCTACAGCAAAGTGGCTAGGCACCAAAATCCACCCGTTTCTGCAACTAAACAGATACTACCACTCACTAGCAACAGCAGACAAACTCATGTTCTCCTGTACAACCATCACTGGGATTAATTCTACCAAGTTATAAAAGGGTGCTGCAGAATCTCTCTGCCTATATGGATGGACACAGACGTGAAAACTCTACACTGCTGCCATATTACTTAGGTTCCCTTCTTTGTGGAGCAGGTGCTGGTCTGTTCACCACACATTAGAAAAAACAACATCTTTCTGCCTTTTCCACAGAAAAGCTGTTTAGCAAAACAAAAGCCCCTTGTACCTGAGGTTTCCAAGCCAGAGCTGTTCCCAAATGCTGAAATCACAAGATGTAAAGAATTTAATTGAAGTGGCTGAATTGCTTTCCTTAAATAAAAAGATCCCTAATACTCAGAGAAGACACATTTGTCTGTGTTTACAAATTTTCCTCCAGCCATGCTATGATACCTGAACATGAATACACTGCAATTCTGATAAGAGATAGAAAGATTAATGTACTTTAAGTCCAGAGGGAAATCCCTCCAGACATTGTTTTGAAAAGCTTAGAAATCAGCTTTTTTTTTTCCCTGTGGTTGCCACTATTCCTTAGCAACAAAGCTAGTCTGCTGAACGTGGCTCTGCTGTAACACATTCCAGAAATAACTAGCAGGGCTGGCATTGTTTGGACTAACAGGGGAAAACTAATCGGGTCATTTGCTGTGTGCTAGTGCTCTCCACCTGCTGACCACCTGCACATCCCCAGGACAATCCAAGAAATACCCACATACACTCACATGTGAGTGTGTGTGTACCTAAACATACAGATATATATTTGAAGAGTATTTACAAGGAGCGATTTTTCACAGCTCTTATGTGGGGGCTGGAGAGAAAGATGGAGGAGGACAAAACAAAGGTTTTCTTCTGTGTCTAACAGAAGATAGTAAGAGTCCTACTGAAGCCCCACGCACCTTCCCCGCCCACCCAAGAGCTCCACAATGGCCAGGAAAAACCTATGGCCTTGTCCTCCAGACAGTGTAAGAACCACCCTCTGTCCCAAACTGCAAACTCCAGTCCCCACGAGTGGAGACAATGCAGAGCGGAGCTCACACTGTGTTCCCACATAACAAAAGTGTGGATATAGCAGCTCCCAAAACCTCTGTGCTAATACAAAAGCTCCCTTGTGGCAGGAGGGAGTGTGTGGAGACTTTGTTTCTCAGTTTTCAGGGCTTGACAGTGAGATGGGGTTCCAGACCAGCACATACTGCAGAACCGTACATGTCTGAACAAACCCACCATGTTTTCCTCGTGAAGGACACATCACTCAAATAAAGAGCTCCTCACAATCTACTATTAAGGGCAGGGAGGTGTTTTTTTTTTATGTTAAGCAAATTGTCATTTTGAATATTTTTCTGTTCCACACTGGGGTAAGGAATTTACAATTATAACTGTAATGGGAAAAAAGAAAAAAAAAATTAAAAATAAAAACCTGAAAAAACCCACAAAACCCCAAACCCCTAAACAAAACCTCACCAAGGATCTAAAAAAGTACCTGCTCAAATTTTTGCTTTGTCTGATTCAGCCAGGGACTTGAATCAATAGCTCCAGTTTCTCACATGAGTGTCTACACCAGGAGGGCATTACATACCCTAGAGAGGTCCATTCTTTGTCTTATGCTGGACTTGAACAGAGATTAGGTGAAATGGATGTGTATTTTAGTAAAACAACACCTTCCTTTCAATGCAAAAGTATCTGACAAAACCTTTTGCATTCTGAACATCGAGGCTGGCTGTAATTGGTATCTAAGTCACTACAGCCAACAGGAGTAGTGACTGCACAACACTTCACATGCACAGACAAAATGACATCAGTGGCAAATGCTCTGCCATGAAGTAAATGTATGCAAACCATAATGCTACACTAACAAAGAACTACGGACAAGAACTGACAAAACATGTCCAAAATTCAAGAGAACACAGCCAGGCCCAGCTAAGTAGTGCTTCATCTGTTCTAGCTAATGGCACCTGAGGATTTTCTCTCAGTGTTTCCAATGCTGTCTATGCTGCTGCTAACACACTACCATTACACTGAATTCATGGTCAAAAAAGAAAGAAGGAGGGAAGAAAATTTAGCAGATTTTAACTTACTTTGATTTGTTATTTAAAGGAATTAAATAAATTGTTTTCTCTCACCCTCAGCCCAACAGAAGCTGGTGGAAAGCAGAGAGCAGCACAAATCACACCTCTGAAAAGTTCAATACACCTGCCACAGCCAGCCAGAAGTTTTCCTTTCTGCTCTGACTCACACAATGCCTCAAGGTGCAATCCAGCCTACCGCATATAAACCCCTTCCTTTTGAATTTTACACATTTGCCTCTTCATAAAAGAGTTCAATACTTCAATACTTCATTCAGTACCAATGAACCAATACTGAGCAGGTAAGTAAACTCGGGTTTGTAAAAATGATTGAGTCTTTCCAAGGTGCTTCACAATATGCCTCAGGCGCATTCAGTGGGCTGTGATGCACAGCAAGAGCCGAGTTGCTATGTGCTGTTTTATATTCTGCATACCCTGGAGCACTTCATCCCTGAGACAACAGTCCCCGGTGTGATGGTGCCTCCAGGGGAGAGGCACGCAGCGAAAACACAGGGCAGGCTGTTGGGTGCCCACAGACTCAGGTGTACCCAAAATTGTGGCAGCCATGAACCAGTTAACAAACAAATCACCTTATAAATTAAAAACTGGCTGTTAAAAATCTCCTCTTTTGACAGCTTTCAATTACAAAGACTTGCTCTATTCACACACAAATTATATGTAAAAATCTGACTTTCAACTTCTAATTAGCACTAGAAGAAGGAGTTATATTTGTTAGGGCATATTATACTTTCTGTTAATTTTTATTTACTCCCACTGTTTTAAAACAGCCAGTTGATATCTAGCAATGCTAAATGCAATTTTTTAAGGCAAAAAAACCCCAAAACCAAATCAACTAACCAGTCAAGACTCAGGCATCTCTTTGGAAGAAAAGACACAGTAAAATAAAATATCAGGTGTTTGGTCAAAATCAATATATGTCTACTGAAGTCACTGGAGCCACACTGACTTTTAAACCTGCTGGAAATATTCCCCAATATTGCTTATACCCATTAAAAAGGGGTCAGGAAAGGGATGGAGAGGGGAAAAGAAGAAAGATACAAAAGTGCTTTTTATTTAAAGAGCTGAGAAAAATTCCACTAAGAATTTAACCTTTTGGTGACCTTTTCTTAATCGAAGCTTTTCCAGTTAATGTCAAAAGGGTAAAAAAAGCAGTGGTGAAAGAACCGTTTATATACTTTCTTGTATCACATGCAGGGTTATTAACATAAGTAGCATTAACATCTCCTAAAGCCTACTTTTGTGTTCTGATGATTTACTCCTTGGCTTGTGTATTTAAGTAAGCCAGTGCTCAGCACTCCCCTCCCAGTGATTCAAAGTCTCAGCTCTGAAAACCGAACTGTTTGCTGTCTTAATCTGTGCTATTTTCCACACTTGTGCTAATTACAGAAATAAACACATATTATATGCCAGAGAAATATGAAGAATGCATTGTATCAACTTCTTACTAATACAGGATTTGTAGGGACCTTAATTTGCCTCAACTGATTTAGAGATACATGAGATGGAATTCAGGTTCTTCAATAACTTACACAAAGAGAAATGCAATTTCTTCTAATGAAATATGATGGGTTTTCAATGAAAATCAGTATTTTACTTAACTGGTCCTTTTCAGTAACACTAAACTGCAATATACACTAGCATAGAATCCCAGAAGATTTGATACTATCAAATTACTGAGTACATTAAATGCTAAAAAGCTACCAAGAGATAAAATGACCCCTAATGTTTTATTTTCTTTTTCATGTAATTGAACTGGGGTAGTGCTCCAAATAATTTTTCCAAAGCTCATATATATATATCCAAAGGAGCCTGAGGCAAAATTTTGCCACTTACAAGATCTCTGGTATAATTGTCATTGACTTCAGGAGGGTCAGATTTGGGATTTACTGGATTTTTTTTGTATAAAATACTATTTCTGTTTCCAATGAAATCAGTAGGGAATGTACTTGTGGTAGGCTTGGGCTTTAAATATGAATCAGATCATTAAATGCACATCACAACAAGAAAAAAAGGATTATCCCTTCTTTTTCCATTCTATGAGTAATAGCAATTGAGGTCATGAAAATCTGACCTGTCTGAAATACCTCTTTTGGGGACAGTTTCAATGAAGAATGGATTACTGCAACCCATCTCTTTCTTTCATAATCTAAAGTAACAATCAGAAATCAACAAGTATCTTAGCTTTCTTCTTGAAGGATGGCTACCAGAATTCCAAGTATATTTATTAAAAATGGAAAGCTAGCACTTGTCAATTTGAGAAAATGGATCAAGGGCTTAACAGGTTACATTTAACCTGGAATACAAGAGCCATGAATATGTCTAAACTGAACACAAAGGAGATTTTAAAACTAATGGAAATGTAATCAGTTCTTTTTCTTATCCTCCAGGATTCTGTTGTATTGCTCCAGACTGCTCCCGCTATCTCCTGTCTCGGAAGCTCAATCTTCTCAAGCAAAAGCTTTGATCTACATGTTCTTTGCTAAGTAGTTTCAAGTATTAAAGAATTAATAACCATGCAGTGTATTTCCCCTCGCCTAATTCTGCATGCTGTATGGTTCTTCAGAAAATCAAACATTATCTGTCAGACAAATGGCACCACGGTTATTCGGAACATTTGATTTGGCAGTTTTCTAGCAACTCAGTAGTATTTTCAATTATGGTAATGTAATACAGAAAACACTGGCATTGTTTGGCTACCGCAGACAGTTTTCTAGTACAGCATGAAAGAAAAAAGGCCCACCCCGTTGTCCTGGCAAAAGTGAACTGGACTGGTTACTACCCAGCCCATATGGTGGGAATAAGCTGCAACTCCAGTCTTCTGTTCAACTGCTGTGGGGCATCTTCTGAACTTTCACAGCCTCCACAGAATGTGTGTTCTGTTGATCATTTAGTAACTATATAACTGCAATAATCTGTCCTGTTAATCCAGACAGTAGTAGTAATAAACATGGTTACTCAGGAAGTATTTGCATCCTGTGCTGTATTCAGCAACTTTTAATTAACAGCATGTGAAACGAAGCAGTCGCAATTGTTCTTCCATTCCTTAACAAATCCAGAGTCCTGGTGGTGGCATTTCATCACAACACTGAGGAAGTTAAATGAAAGTGGAGTTCATATGGATCACCCATCTTCAAAGGACCACGGTTATCGTAGGATAATGAAAGCATTCCTCCCTGGGCAGCTGGGAATCTGCTGGTATCTGAGGTCCTCTCAACCTGCCCTGCTGTGAGTACTCAGGGGCTGCTGAGAAAATCACCATCATCACCTCCATCAAGAGAGGTTTTGAATATGGAGTCTTCTACATGGCAGTAGAGATGCATGAAGGCTTGAGCTGAACTCCATGGAATGAGTTGCTCTACAGAGCTCAGTAGTTCCAGGCTACATCTATTAAGGAAGCTGTGTAGCCAAATCGGAGTAGTTTTGTACGATAGTGTTGCTAAAGGTCCGGCAACCACATCCTACTGTTTCAGGGCAGCTTACTTGGGACTAGCTTTGCTTTAGCCTCCCATGGATTGAATAAGAAATTTGCCTACAGAGGTGCAGCTTTTGTTTTAGTTTTATCCAAAACCAGTCCAGTTCATAAGCACCACACTGCTGTGAATGAAAGTGTAAGAAGAACACACAACTGGAGGGATTCTCATCAAAACCAGATTCCTAAACCAAACTAGAACACTAGGATGTACCCTCTCCTGTCTGCCTTTATTTTTCAATGGGCCTGATCACTGAAAACACAGATGCAAGGTCACAACAGAGACACATCCAAGAAAGATGTTTATAGCTGCGTTGGAATGGATGGGGTTTCAGTTTTTACCTCAGTGGAGGTAAGGTTGCTGAGTTTGTGCAATGACTGAGGCTTCCAGGTGTACCATGAAAATGGAAATTTTCCCCAGATTTACTCTTTATGTACCCCCATAACCATAAATAAACTGAGGTAATTGTACCAGCTACTGAGCAGGGAGCTGTAGAGCCTGCCAAGCAGGCGACACAGCATGCAGTGATTGCTGCCGCTGGCTATGGAATAGCTGCAACTGTTCTCTCCTTTATTTTTCAGTCATAGCTGAGGGACATATACAGTGCTTACAATGAACTCTACTATTGGAGAAAAGAAAATAAATTCCTGTCATGTTCAAAGGATGAAAAGCAGAGTACATAAGAACAAATAATGGAAAGAGCTACTTTAATGTAGTCTTTGAATTTCTTACGCTAAAGCAATATGCCCTATCCTGCAGCTCTTGATATCCTTGCTAAGCCACTAACACAAGAACAAGAAGTCTGGGCCTCAGGATATATATGCAATTAAATACAAACTCTCAAAAACATTTTTGTAGAGGACACTAGAAGGAATGGTTAATAGCATAGCGGTGCCACATGCGTGATGCAAATAGCCCTGCTATTTAACTGCCTGATCATAACTCACTGTGGCATGAATCCACTGCTAAATGCCTGGATTTTCTCTGCCAGCCACTCCACCTAATAGTTATCCTTGACCTTTACATATCAAAATGCTTGTTAGTGTACTGAGTTCTCCAATATTAACTTCAAAGCTCTCAAAGATAAAACTCCTTTCAGAAGAAGCTAGCAGGAATATTTTCACTTTTGAAAATATTCTCTCCTCTTATTGACAATTAAGTTGCAGAAAAATCCCACTGATGTAACAGCAGTGTAGCCTGAACTGAGATGCTGAAGATATCAACTCACTAGGCCATTGCCCACATATGCTCTATTTCAAAAGAGAAAGTGCACTTATCCCGTGCAAAATTACAGCTTCTCCATAACACCTTTTGTCATCCAGAGGATTTCTGAGCAGCAACATCAAAAACTGCACACTCACAGGATACCGTTTTTCATAGTAATCCCATTAAAGCTGAATTTTGTGCTCAGTTTTAGGTCTTTCCTGATGGTCACCATATTTCAGTCATTCAACTTCAGTTGACATGTCTGCAATCGCTTCATTCTTGCTGTCTCAGACAAACATACTGTCATGTCTAAAAAACCTGCACTTACACTTTCTTCTTAGAGACCTCTCTCAGGAGGAGGCCACCTCATGCCAACCAGAGTCAGACACGTGTGAGGAAAACACACCGAGCGTGTTTTAAAAAGGGTCCGACTTGATGGCTGTTTTTAACAGCCACTTGTCGTGCATCCTGCTCCCAGTGCGGGAGAACAGAAGTGTCCACAGCACCAGAGCTTTGTTAAATTCAGGTGCTGCTCCAGGCCTGAAGGTGTCTGAATAACAAAATCACCCACATCCTGCAACTTTGTGCAGCTGAGAGAGAACGACTGCAAGCCAGGTACTGCTTGCAATACCCAAGTATTATGTCACTGAATGCTTACCTCATTCATTTTGCTGGCAGACCATCTAACACTGGCACAATACAGCTTGTCATGCCAAATCTTCAACATATGTATATGAACTAGCAGAATAAATTTTTTCACTCTGCTCTGGCTACTATTCCAGCATAATTTACTGAAAATGTCCCAAATTTAATTGCCTAAGTCTTGTNTAGGGCTCTTTTCCTGTAATAAGTTGAGCCCTTCCAACTCCCATTAGAGCCAAATGGAGTTGAAGGAGCTCCCTAAAACCCAAAATATTCAAATGATAGATTTATTTTGATAGATATTTGATAGATTGATTATATTTTGATATTTGATAGATTGATTATATTCCTTATAAATGTTCTGGGTAAAAGAGAAATCCGCTCCTTCATACAGATTGGTTTAATGAAATATTGTAAAAAGACAGCCCTTCTTGGTACTTGAGATCTTCTCTCCATTTGGCTCTTTACCCACTTTACAACAAGGGAAAAAAAATACCAAAAATCCTTTCTCTGCCACTTTTGCATGAGTACTGCATGTCATCTCCTAGCTTGACAGTCTGATGGCAAGTAAAATCAGCAAGAATGTTAACCATTCACAACCGCTGACGGCAACCAGCCTTGCTAATTTGAAGGGAAAAGCCAGAAAGGAGACAAGGGGTTTAAATGTGGAGTTTAAAGGTCCTATCCACACAGGCTAGCACCTTTTAAAAATTATGTTGCTGATATGCAAACAGTGGAAAAGAACTGGCTGACAGTTTGTTTCAATGCCACATGGCTAGGAGACCAGATGCATGAGAATATTTCCAATACATGGAAAATATTCATCCTCTTATACATGTATTTGTGTAATTTAAATAAAATAAATATGTAAATAGGTAAGACATACAGTCTTTAGCAGGTACATACAGGTTATCTATTTGAGACCCTCTAGATTTTTCTAGGATTGACTGTGGCTTCAGTCACATGCTGTAATGCTGGCTCAGGATGCTCCATCTTGTAATTAAAGGCTTAATCTCCTCTTAGTCATCTGGGCAGTTGTAATGAAATATGCCAGTTACTCCCTACTCTTGTTTTGGAAAAATGCCCAGCAGATTACAACAGCAACAAAATTAAATTACCCGTTCTGTACGTCCACTTCACAGCATACTCATATTGTCCTTTACCAGTCTTGCAATAAAGCAAGATATATTAAACCAAAACAGCTTTCCCTGCTTTTCAGATTTCATTACCCTTCAGCAAAAAAAGAAAAGTCTTGCTCAGGACTCAGTATGTCACTTTGCTTTTCTGACATGTTGCTTCACACTTTAGTTGGGACACAGCTTTCTGGAGCACTAGGAAGAACACATTTTAGCTGTTACATGTTGGTGATGAAGCAATATTAACCACAGACTCTTATGTCATTTAAAAAAAATTAAATAACAAGGGTATAAAATATTCTCACAAGCCAGATAGCATTCCCCAAACATACTCTTATACCATCTGGCTTTGACCACACTATCAGCTCCCTTCCTATCCTTTCTCCCTCCTGCTTTCCCTTCTTTCCTGCTCCACATACTGCAGGTGCCAGCGACAAATCTGAGCTGCATTTGGGTAAAAATGAGGCTGAAACAAAATTAAAGTGACAGGTCAAAAACTACAAAGTGAGTGAGGAAAAGGTAAGCAGCAGCTGTTTTCTGGCTTCTGAAAATGTTCAACAGCTCAGCTGAACTGAGGGAAGTCACACTTTACACACAAACACAAACACTTTTACCTGTCTAGGCTAAGAAATTTTCGGTCACTTGCTGCTGCAATGGATCTGGCAAGGCCAGAGGGTCCCATCAATACCAAATGCTACAACTGCCTCAACAAAGCATCCCCGGTACCTCTCTGGAGCATTGCAGTGAAGATTCACCTCTTTTTACACTGACCAGAATGCAAGTTTTTTGGTACCACTGACAATCCCTGAATAGATGTGGGACACAAGTCTCGGTGTTCTAGGCATAAAAGAGTACATGGGTCAGGCTGAAATTAAGGTGCATACTAAAAATCCATTCTGCACTAACACAACACATTTGTAACTGCCTTTCTGCCAGTAGCATCCAGAACAGAATTACTGAACTATAGCCAGCTGGTTTTATTAAGAAAAATTGGAAGACAACCATAAATGCAACAAAAATCCAAATACGAGTGGTATTGATTGAGTCTATTTTTGGAGCAAGGGGGTTTGCACTGTCTGTGATGCTGAGAAAGGAGGAGCAGCAGCGTGTGTTTCGGTAAGCCCTCCTGAACTGAGTACAACGTCACTATTTTAAGGGACTTAATGACCATTTTGTTTCTTATATTCTGCATTAAGGACTAAATTATGCTTTCAATTGGCTTAAGAAAAGTATGACATAAAACTGTTTAATTTGTTCTGGATTTACAAAAGATCAGAAACCACACTGTTCTGAAAACTGTTCTGATAGCACACACATTTCTGCAATAACAGGCTCGTGCAAAACCCTTGCTCCAAATCCTCCAGCTCTTCAGAAGGACAGCGTGGGGAGACACATGGCATTTGTACACTAATCTAGAATAGCTTCTGTCTCACAGCCCATCCTCAATGCCGTTACCAAGTGCCAGTGTGGAAGGAGGTCGATAAAAACCAGATGGACCCGGATTTCTGTTGTGAAGCGTTCACACGCAGAAGTGGGACAGGCTTTTCAGCAATGCTCAGCTCCCACAAGCCCTGCTGTTAACAAGGAACCAGACTGCAGTGTTGTAGCACTCACACACGTACAACGCTACCACAAAAACTCCAGGATCAAAAAGTTGCTCCAGAGCTTCATCTGTTAGCAAATAACCATACATATTTACATTCCGAGTCTGGTCTTTCCCCTTTTTGCAAAGCTATTACAAGCAACTTCAGTGTTTGCAGAGTGGAATCCCACAGCATGATTTTAACCAGCAGAACAAAACCCTAGTGTTTACAATTCAGACCTCTGTAGATGTTTTTATGTGACGAAGATGCCCAAACTTGATGACTCACTTCTTATAAAAGCAGACAAACATGAATACCCTCAGGAGGATGGAGGATTTGACAGTCATTAAGCAGGCATACATCAAGATACAGAGACCAAATGAATGCCTTAATGAGAATTAAGGGAGAAAGGGAACTGCCCTTTCTTTTGCGGATTTTTATTCCACTCCTGCTCAGCCTCCCCCAAAATGACTTCGATGATGTTATTAAAAATCACAGGTTCTTACAGAAAATGGGCTCAGAATGTCTCAAGACAGCTATTCCGACTCCTGCAGTGGGGGCTAAATTACCTTGTTGCAAAACGGTTGCTCCTGCAACCAATAAAAGTGACTGTGGGACTGATGCAACAAACAGCAGTTCTGGAGAAGCTTCCAAACAATTCATGTTTAATTTAGGAATTTGGACAGTGAGTTTGACATTTGATTAAATCTGAATTTCCAAATTAAACAATCTAAAAAGCATTAAATTAACAACAGCATTATATCTTGCCAGTGACATAACAACTCCCAGTGCCTCCCTGGGTGTTGTAACGCATCAGCAGTTGATCAGAAGTCCTGATAAAGCTCCGAGACAACTCTCCCCAGACTGATTAAATGCAGGTGCTTTTTACATCTTGTTTTCAGAGTCTGCACAAGCCTATCATGCATCACAGCTGAGACCCACTGCACTACTGTTCCGCAGCTCTTTTTAAATAAGCTCACTGATCGCTCCAGAGGCAAAGGTGTTTAGCTTCAGTTTTTGACTCCTGACATCCTGCCCCAGCTGGCATTTATCTCATATGGAAGTATTTGAAAATGTATGCAAGTGCTCACAAAGACTGGGTCTAGCAGCAGATGTCCAGTGCTTCAAACGATGTTGAAGCCGGAGCGGGGGAAGCCAACAGACAGGTGTTCCGACTCCTCCGTGCTGCCAAGTCTGCCCCATTAAGGGAAGGAGGCTGAAGGCCATCAGTGGAACAGTCAAAACTTAACTGCCAAATGCGTCTCTGTTCTAAATACCTCTCACCAGCTGGTTACTACTTATCCCCTGATGGTGTCTGGGCACATTCCCTCCAAAAAAGCAATCAGGCTCTTCTGATGTGGTGTGAAAAGCCAAGTCTGTTCCTTCCTCAGTGTACCAACACATGATCCACCTACAAAAAGTTCACGGAGCACCAAAAAGAAATGCTCAAAAACTCATTTTTCCATGCTGGGCTGGGAAAACCCCACAGTCAGGGCTGACATTTTGCTTTTATCATCAGGAAATCTTTCTGGCGAAGCAGAGGCAACAGTACTGCCCTCCTCATGTGCCCCTGCAACTGCCACACGAAATCACACCAAATTCCTCACTACTGGAAACTGAGTGCAGCTCCACAGATTTAGTGGCAAATGTAGTCCAAGTCAGGACTTTCTGTGGTCCTGCTACTGCTTCTGCATGTGTTGTCTGACTCATAACCACAGGATGGGTTAGGAATAGATAAACCGTATTTTATCAGCTTCTTCAACACCAAAAAGGTTTGGGTTTGGGTTTTTTTTAGGGTTAGGCTTGATCATCTTAAAGGTCTTTTCCCTTCTAAATGATTCTATGATTCTGGTTTTTTTAGGGAAACTTAGGGGTTTAATGATGCCTCCCTGCTGGAGTCCCTGCCTCTGTGGAAAAATACCTGGCTTTGGGCTCAATTTAAAAATAAGGATTTGAGTTTGCTGCGTATTTCAGGGAGGGACTTTGCTAAAAACATTCACTCCTGAGTTAGGGAACGGTCGCTGCCAGGACAGGAATGCAGAAAAGTAATCCAGGAGTGTAAACAGCAAACCTTGGTCCCATACACAATTTTTGTTACTAGGAACTTAAACACATACTTCACCTCTTTTGTTCCTTCTTATCCAAGCATCCAGATTAACCCTGAGTGTGAAAAAGAGATATTCCAACTACGAGGTGGTACTATGAGTCAAATAGAAGCAATTCTTACATTTTTAGCAGAGTTGCTAAGATATCCATAAATTATTTAGAGGGGAAAAAGAGAAAAGCTAATTTATTTTTATGATCTCTGTTTACTTTCTGCCCCTTCCCCACTCGGTACAGTGCTTTTTCTCACCTGCCAGAAGAATGTTACTTAGCTTCCAGCCTATGGGAGATATGCTTGAATTTTTTTTAGAAATCACAAAGCAGGAGGATTGTCTTTTTATCAGTGTATTGGGACTCAAGAAACCTCTGCTCATTCCTTACTCTAACAGAAATTCTCTTTTTGACATCTGGCAAAATGCTTTATTTCTCCACACTTCTGAAAACAGCCTTACTGTTCTGTTATCCTGTGTGAATAGTGAAACCCATCTGAAAAGCAGAGATACCATTTCCTTTTTGTTACGCATCATCTTGCCTGTTTACACTGCAGTCTCTGTAGGATTGGGGCTTTTCCCCACTATGGGTTTATACAGTGTCTGTGATACAGTGGAGCTCTGGTACAGCTCAAAACCTCTAGACACTACTGGACTACTAATATTAGTTCAACTCCAAGCATTTAAAAAGCCAAATTTACTGCGGGAAAGTAATCTGTCAAAGCTCCAAAATCAAGTCCTGGAGTTCTAGTCCTGACAAAATTCTTCCTGCTACCAAGATGTCAGGCTTCAGCCATAAATAAGAGAGGCATTATTCTATAAACCAAGTTGATAATTTCTTTTCAGTAATAAATGTAGAGGTGGAACCCAGTTCGGAAACAAATCTGTGACAGTGAAGGAATACCTGACTGACAAATTCAGGTTTTACATTATTCAAAGCAGAGGATTCCATATGAAGGCAACTGCAAAGGAGGGAGCTTAATTTATCCCACATTAAGATTCAAATTGTTTAGAGACAGACTATCACTGATTTAACTCCACTCTACAAGATATCATGGCCTATGATTTAATTGGCCAATTACTTATCCCTGATGAGAAACTGGTGAGAATACTGTGCCTCATATATGAAGCAGTGGTTGTAGTAAAATGTGGATGAAATGTGCAAGTCTAAATCAGAGCATTTTATCAATCATTTGCAACGCTGACTGGCGTAATGGGTTTGGAACGATGAATATATTGGCATTTTGTTATTTTTCACAAACTAATAGAAAGCCCTATTAAAGTTATGCAAATTCTTTGTCCAGCATAAACAAATGATGATCCATATTCATATTTGCCTCAGGAGGAATAGAACACATACATTAACTCATTAGTTGCTTTTTTATGGCTAATACTTCACACAAAATGTGTGGAATTTTTCTTTTTTGTAAAGGCCCAGCTACTTCCCAGTTTTTTACCCAATGTGCTCAGGG
>VYZQ01031035.1:161268-184351 GCA_013400655.1 Mystacornis crossleyi | reverse complement strand
GCAGCCGGTCCCCCCAGTCTCCGAGAAGGGAAAAGGGAAGGGGACAGTGAAGGGGAATCCACACGGCGGCCCGGAGCGGGGCAGATGGGAGAGAAGCCTGGTGATCTTCGGCGCTGCTCCTCCTCCTCACAGCAGGCGAAGCTGGCGGACCCTGCGTCCCCTCGCTCACCGGCTTGGCCTTCCCCGGGGGTCGGAGCAGCCGGGGCCACCCCGCGGGCTCCCCGGACCGGAGAGAAAGGAAGGAAAGGCAAGGAGGCCAGGGGACGGGGAGGAAACCTAAATCCAACCAACCCTTTTTCCCAGCTAGTGGGAACAGCAGCGGGGCAGCGCCCCCGGGGCACTCCCGCCCAAGCACGGCCGAGGCCGATGGAGCCGGAGCCGCTGGGCCCCGCCGCTGAACTGAGCCCAGCCGGGTCCATCCTAAAGATGTCGTGTCCTTGGGCATTAAGCAGGGGCTTAAGGAATACAGAAGACTCATAACATCACCCCAGGACAAAGTGCTTCTAGAAGAGCACTGTCAAATTTGACTCGTGAATCAGATGGCAGTGAATTAAATGCAAAAATGTCACTTCACAGCAAGGACATTAAATCATAATCATTTAAGTTTGGCTTCCCATTATTATTTGCTTAATCCTAAAATATGACATGCAGACTGAGCACAGATGGATCCTCTGTCATCTCTGCTTTACAAAGCCAAACACGGAGAAGCCTCACTCTGCTTTTCTGTCAACATAACTTCTATGATCTAACTTCCAAATTATTTCAAATTTATAGAGTTAATTTAGTTGGAGAAATTCCACTTAGTCCACAGAACCGTATACAGCATGTAGCTTGGAAAGCTTCCACTTCCAAATTATAGACCACCATGCAAATGAGAAAAATGACTAACGTTTTACTCAGATTCTTGTGAAATACTCATCTCCTTGAAGTGTCATACCAAGGGTGAGAAAACAGTGATCACACTTCCCCCCCCCCCCATGTCTATTACAAGTATCAACTTGATCGTGACTTCTCTGAAATAAATGAAAGCTACCCTCCCTGATAACATGTTCAAGGAATCCAGCTTGTCAGAACCACAGGCATTTTCAGGTGTACAAGCTGTCAGGTCTCCTAGCAAGCCAGAGGAGTGTGTAAGGAGGACATCATGCAGGCCAGATCATGGAGACAAAAATCCATGAACGCTTTCATCATCATTTACTATCATCTTGCAGTCAGCCCCTGCTCTGAGCTGCCTTGTGAGACAATCTCTCTAGTTCACCCATTTTTTGGATCTATCATAACCCCCAGGCAGATTTGTCTCACGACGTAAGAAATTAAATTTGGCAGTGTATGTTCTTCATGCCTCCCCCAATTTTTCACAGCTCTACTGACTGCTCATTTATTAGATCTTTTGACTTACCTTAGAGATTTTCATTGCGATTTTACTTATCTCTCAGTATTGAACAAATAAACTTTCACTAGCATCTGCTGGGTGAGGGGGAAGGGAATGAAATATGGTTGCTTTTATTGCCTACACATAAATTTTACTGGTACTAATCAATAAACTTTTTACTTGCAGCACTCAGGAGTACACAGTTTAACTATAACAAGTGGCAGAAGAAATGTAGAGAAGCGGTATTATTTCTGAAGTTGGAGGTAAGATGACATGAAATTGTTTTCTTTGGACTCTTTGTGCCAGGCTACCATGTACATGGGATACAACTCTCAGTCATAAAAGACATGGATAAGTGATTATAATTGAACTGCTTTGTGCTTTTTAAGTCAATCCAGGCACACAGTTTGCAGTGTATAACTGATTGACTTTGTCTCAGTGTGTTACTTGCTACCCTGAATCATGAGTTTAAGAAATCATAACAGAAATAATTGCTTTTCCAAAGCAGTCTTCCTGCAGGTGAAATGACAAGGCAAAGAATGTCAGAAAAATGGAGAAGCTTCTAAATAGCCAAGTTGCAGCTCTTTCATAATTAAACTCCATAACTACAAAATAATCCACCTAAAGCCTACAATGAAAATAAACAAAATTTTTCAAAGAGGCTATAGAGTGGCATCCATCCCCTTTGCAATGACAGCAGAGGCACACCTTCTGTGATTTTTTCTTGTCATCTGTTGAATTCAAATATACATTTCAAAACTAGAAGCATTTTTAACATATTTTATAAATGGAGAAGTGAGATGGTGATATTTTACACTGCAAGTTAAAGAGATCATGGATGAAGGTCACTGGAGCACATAGGAACTGCAAATGTGTAGCCATTAATCATTGTACCCAGTACAAAACTTCTTTGGAACCTATGAATTTCACCTGTCTCTCTGGATAAGATAGGGAAACATCCCTTTCTTAGACCATATTAAAAGCCTGTGCTGGAACGAAGTTGAAGAGAAAATGAATTATATAGATCTTTAACTGCAATATGGGACATGATAAACTGAGTCAAATGGAGTTTTCATTATGCTAGAAGAAACAGATAATACCATTATTTCTTTTGCAGCAGTATCAGCAGAACACAGCATGAAATACTCTTCAGACACCACAAAAAAGACCCCAAAGAATTTATGCTGAGTGCACTGAATGCTTTGACAGGCAACTACTGTGGTACAGGAAGATTATGGCAATTTATGAGTTCAGTTCAGCCTAACACAGGCTAAAGCATTTAGTACCAGTACAGGAAAGGTGCAGGGAAGGTTCAGGGTACTCATTATTATGTGGTCTGGAAAACTGATTACCAGAGTGAGACATTTTCCCCCAAAAACTCTTTGGGGTTTGACCATAAATTATACTTTATTCATCAGATTCCTCCTAACAGCTTTGACAACAAAAGAGGATGACAAAATTGAGTACCAAAGACAGACTAGAACACAGAAGAAATTTCAAAGGGAAAAATACTACTCTAACATAGTTTTTCCTCTTCTTTTTTTTAAACAGCCATGAAAAATATCATTGCAGTTGCAGAAGAGACATGCACTGTCAGAGTCACCCAGTCAAACCCAGACTCTGGAATGTGACAGTACAGCATTGCTCTTAATAGAAAATGAAGATTTTGTGCAGTCAAATTTAGGTCATCTGTCCCTCAGGAACAAAGATAAGATCTCTAATTTGATCCCAGAGTAACCTGCTGGTTTGTCACCATTCCATCAGAGAGGAAAAAGACTAATTTGTTCACTTCAGTGAAAGGGCCAGAGGAACCTAACTATGCAGTGTTTGTTTGGCTGGGCAGCAAACAAAATAAATGCAGCTTTTTATTTTGACACTAACCTCAGCTTACTACTTATGGCCAAACAAAATGCTGTATTTAAAGGGGGAATTTATTAAGGTCATTTCTTCTCCAATTGCAGGCCAGATTAGTATCACCCTGCCTCAATGCAATGCTGAGAGGATACTTGCAAAAATCACTGCTTTGTTGTGTTTTGGGATGTGGTCTTACTATTATTATTAAATTATGCTGACCTTAATTCATTAACAGGTCTGTTTTCTGCACATTTAGGTTTTAATGCAAAAAGTACTAAATAGTACTGTGTTAAGCTCCAGGAAAAATAACTAACACATGTACTCCTGATTATTTATATTTCAGGTGCTGTTTAGAAGGCATTTGTCCAATTTCACTTCTTTTCCTCTTATGTTTAGGACATGGCTCAATTTCTGAGGGTCAGACTCATTTTCAGAGTAAGCAGTTTACAATCATTTTCCCTCTGTAAGGGACTGAGAGGTATAATGGGAGACACAGCTTTGGCTTCTATTATTCATGCTTATTTGTCTTACATTAATATCCAAGATAAATATCAGGATCTCAAAAACCACTATGCTAAGGATTACAGAGAAGCTGCACAGAAAGAAATCCATCCTCAAAGTGGAATTTACAGTCTAAATACAGTTTGTATCCTCTTAACCTTTGCAGTATCTCTACCATCTTGCAGGCATGAGGAACGAGCAGCAAGACCCACATTAATCTGTTAAGTACTTCTTGAAGGAATTGTTATCTTTGCTAGACCTCTCTGGACATGGTAGGATTGCTAAGAGTACATTTAAGAGCACTTTCCTCCTTTTTCCATACTTGACAGAGTCACTCAGGCCAAGTCATTTCCTCTTTTGTTTGATGGATGTGAGGCCAAAATACTTTTGTACATCACAGTAGCTTAATTCTACTGAACGGCTTTCAAGACATATTTAAATCACTAAGTATCCTCTACCTAAGCCTAATCCCTCATTTAGCTTTCCTAAAAAAAAAAACTCTTATTCTTGGCAAATAGATATAATTACTTCACATGCATTTCTCTGTGAAAACATAAGTCCACAATTAGCTCACATGAACAGGCACAGATCAGAAGAGCATTAAAGAGTGGTTTTCTTACAAACCTTTAGAATAAAATTTATCATTTTTTGCCAAGCCTTCATAAAGACACTGATGTGAGTCGGATCCCCTCACTGGGTCACAGCCTATTTGTTTTTCCATCCCTGCTAGACTAGGGAAAATACTGCCCAACTGAGAGCACAGTTCAAGAGCTCATGTGCCAGCTACTGGTGCTCCAGGACCCGCCTGTCCCACCTCATTGCCTGGCACAAGTTCCTCACATTTTCAGAAAGGAAACAAGGTTTTGGTAGATATTTCTAGTCCAATCCACAGATGGATACATCAGTGCCATCAGAACCAAACAAGATGTGTCTTTACCCCATAGAGAAAACAATCTGGTCACTAGTAAACCATGAATTAGAGCAGAGATTTGATTTAAAACAAACCCTCTTTATCATTCAAAGTATTTTGTTTGCATGTAACCCACAGGGATCCGAGACTGGGCAGCTGATCTACTTGGTTTGCTGTTTTATGGCTGTTATTACACAGTTCTTCTCACTTCTGGTGTTCCACACAAAAACATTCATGATCAGTTATACAGATCATTCCATTATCAAAAAAAAAAAAAAAAAAAAAAAGGGTTTCTAAAATTTATATTTTGTCTGAATTACTGCTTGTATATGCTTTAAAGCCTACCATCCTTTCAGAAACTTTTTCCTCTTGCATTTTTCTTGAAGAATTTCAGAAATAGCTTGCCAAGATTACACACAAGCTGCCATGAAGTTCACAATATGAAAATAAAGTGATTTTTTTCTCTGATTGATGGCCAAAGTGCTCTCCCAAGATGTGACTAATGCAGCTACAGAGCAGTGGGGGAAGGCCATTAAGGCTTGTATTGATTTCCTCTGAATTCTGGATAATATATCAACAATCTTTGCTACTTCTACTTGAAATTTTTAATTTAAATAACTGGAACCAAGCAGTCAATCACTTGCTTCCCTTAGAGCTGAGGCCATTTTGCATTGATATTTCAGATGGATATTTCAGAAACTATAAAGCTGCTTTGTGTTATGCATGCTATTAATAACATTTAGACTGTGATGATATGGCAAATGTAAACAAGCAAATGATACACTACATGGAAGGTTTTTGAATGGTTCTGCTGCTGCCTGATAGCTTTGGGCAGCACAATATCAGAAGGATATAAAGCTCTTTGAAAGCCTCCATTTTGCTCCTCCAGATGAGGAGCAGTTGGAGTCACTTGGCTTGTTCAGCCTGGAGAAGAGGGGATGAGGAAGGGACCTCAGTGGGGTCTGCAGCTTCCTCATGAGGGGAAGAGGAGGGGCGGACACTGATCCCTTCCCTGTGGTGGCAGTGACAGGGCCGAGGGAGTGGCTGAGGTTGTGTCAGGGGAGGTTCAGGTTGCGTATCAGGGACAGGTTCTTCACCCAGAGGGTGGTCGGGCATTGGAAGGGGCTCTCCAGGGCAGTGGTCACAGCACCAGCCTGACAGAGCTCACGGAGCACTTGGACAATGCCCTCGGGCACAGGGGGTGATTTTGGGGACTGTCTTGTGCAGGGCCAGGAGCTGAACTTCAATAATCCCTGTGCATCCTTTCCAATTCAGGATATTCTATGATTCTAGATCAAGAAACTGAGTACCAAAAAATGCAGTTCATCTGCAAGGATGAATATATTGTGGGGTCAATTTCACATAAATTTTATGAAAGATGAATTTCACTCTGCTGAGTATTGTACTCTCTTTTGAATGCTACAACTTCCACACGAAGACCAAAAGAGAAAACCAGTATTTTACCCATTTATAAGAGTGTTTTCAGGATGCAGACTTTCTAAAACTAAGTTCTATTTCTTTCTCTGTGCCACTTTCAAAGCTGATAATATCCCTGCTGTACCAAAAGAGAAAATGAAAATATACCTCTTGAAATAATAAAATCAAACAAATCTATTTGTTATTCAAACATTGTATGAGGATGTGCACATGTCCTTGACATTTATTTTGGTGTGATAATCTGCCATTTGCAAGATATTATATCCAGTCACGCATAATGCTCATACTGAAGGATGGGTGCTCTTATTAACCTCAAAGTACTTACAAATTATAGCTGTTTTCTTTATTAGTTTGTTCAAATCCACTTGAAAAGGCTGCTGAAGGATGTCCTACAGAAAAGCAACCAGCATCCTTTGAGGCACTGATGGTTTCTTTCCGGTAACACTCTCCTCCCCTGATTTGCATTGAATGCAGCCTAACACTCCTGACTTTCTTGTCTCCTTCCTAGTAAGTCAACTACTAATTAATCAAATGCTTATTTTAATTTGAAACATTTTCTCATTAATTTGAAACATGATTGAAAGAGACTTAACTTGAGCATCACCTTCTGTTCTTCCACAAAAGACTGCGTGGCAAAACTCTTGTATAAAAAAAAAATACCCTGTCAAGCTCACAGATCTGCTCACGCAGGAAAAAAAAACAAACAAAAAACCTCAAAAGCAGTATTTTTGTAACACTTCATCAAATCAACAAAAATGCAGTAAAACTGCAACTTAAAGAGCATTCAAAGTTAAGAATTGCTTGCCAAATTTAATTTGCTGTGTTTCGCTGGCTTTCTCACAAGTGTGACACAAGCGAACGCTCACTGACAAGGTTTGCAAACACGCAAAGCGCAGAAGAACCTCAGGGTTACCACCCTGTGCCACTGGGTGCATACAAAAACTGCATTGTGAAGCGGATTAGTCTGACGCTCATGGAACGCATCGTCTTTGTTCCTTTCTAAGCAGAAGTTTAAGAACGTTTGTTTTCCAGGTCCCGAACTCTAATCTAGGTAAGGGCTGTTGCTAGCGCAGAGCTGGAGCTCACTGTCACTGCACACCGAGCCTCAGTAATGCATTTAAGGACTGGCGGTGGAAATTATAGGAATTCACCCTGCCTGCAAAGAAAAGGCCTTAAAAACAATCTGTAGCAAATAAAGTGTTGGGTTTCCTTGTAATAAACAAGCAAAATCAAAAATCCCAGCTGAAACCTCATTGAACTTCCAAGAATATTTGCCTCATTGAGGCCAAAAGATAAGATCTATACCTAACTATTAAGAGCATTCAAATAATTACTAAAATCAGGCCAATTAGTTTAGACACAAAACAGCCACCATTTCTCTCTTTTTCTTGTCTTCCTGAGGTACCAGACAAAACACAAGAGATCTCAAGCTTGCTGAACATAATCCCACATTTAAAGTGATGATTTACAAAAAGGCTGCAAATGTTAAGTCGAGCAGACTCCCTCTCACCTCCCTTGAGATTTGCATCATCTAAGTTTTAGGGCCTGCATGTGCTGAACTTCAACACTTAAATTATTACCAGTGTAATCCACATAGATGTTGAATAAAAACTCTCTAAACAGCTACTCTTAAAAAAAAAGATCCAGATTGAAAACCTATTTAAAGGACTGTCTTACTGCAAATCTTCTATGCTCTCATGAAGCCTTCTGAGCCTATGCAAATCATCTACATAATTGAAAGAGCTAATTGATGTTCTGATGTATGAGAATATGCTTTTTGGTGGAACAGATGTTAAGAGCTTTGTTTCATAATTTGTCAACTTTACTAAATGTCACTGAGTTTGTCTTAAAATTGAGTTTTCTTTTTGTGCTCCAGAGCATATTCCCTGAGCAAAACCTATTTGTTGAACTTGTCCCAGTTTTTAAAGCCTATCTCCTTCTGTAACTGAAAAATTAAAATATCTGAAATAATGGACATGGTCAGACTACAATAAATGCAACAACGTGGTGTTTTGGGTTTCGTATTTTCCTCCTTTTGTGATCATAAGACAAGATTTGTGCCAGCACTGGAAATATTCAGGCATAGTAGACCAATGACATCATTTTGAGAGCAGACCGGGCCCTAGGGTTTTAAATAGAAAACTGTTAAAGCTTTTAGTAACATAATTACAAATTTATATTCAAATTAGGTCCTTTGAACAACATCATTCTTCTGATTACTGGATTTAAGTTAAAGGACATGAAAAAAGAAATCTTTATTATTTTCCCTTTATGGCTGGTTGTTTTCTAGACAAACACACTGACTGCAGCATAAAGCCACATTTCTTTATTAAAATGTCAAATGCTACTCTTTCCTAAATTTCCCTGAACAACAAAGAAGGGTTCAGAAGAAATAACTGACCATCAATTGGATTTCCAATCATTAAATAAGCAAATTGATGAAAAAGAGAGCTGAAGAGGAATACTGTACTGCATTGCAGTTTTCTTTCCCTTTCCTAAAACTGATGATTATTCAGTGGTCATAAAATAACATCCACAGACAAAAAGGCACCAATTCCATATAATGCATTTATTGAAATAATAAAATTATCTGAACCAAAGGCTATATTGTTATTAAAATGAGACAATATACAGTCCTAGTAGCTTCATAACTTTGTGTATTACTTTGCCAAGCCTAAAACAGAACAGGCACCCATTCCACAACCTTAATTCGAATACTGAAACATGATGAAATTCAAAATAAAAGATAGGTGAAAATATAAAAATCTAGGAAAAAAAAAAAAACAGGATGAATGAGTGAAATCACAATTCTATCAGCATTCATATAAAAGCCTCCCAGCACAGTATATGAGGCTGTGATATTTGCCCTCATAAACTGCAAGTAGATTTCTGTTGTTTGCGTCGTTTTAAGATATGTTTTCCCGAGTGGAAACATCTGTTTTCTTAAACATAGAAAAGACAGGACCAAGCAGGAAGATCCAGTGGGCAGAACTGCGCACTGTGTGTCTCGAATATCCTCTCCCCGGTGTGCACAATGAATCCTTTCCATGCAATGAGATTTGCCACCCAAGTGAGACTGCCAAGCTGTGCCATGACACGAGGAGGGCACGGCAAACACCACGGAGAAAGGAGAAGTCACCCAGGTCCCTTTCAGTTGCCATGTGAAAGCAGAGGTACAAGAAAAAGGAAATTAATGTGTTTTCAACTAAACTCTGACCACTTCCTACACAAAATATATTTTTACTTCAGAAGTTATGTAAATGTGTATGACAGCAGTGCTTCCTAGAGAAGCACATTCTTCCACTGCAGCTGGACGTCATTGCCTTTGTGGTGGTAAAGCCTTACAGAACACAGGAGAAGGATCTGCCTCAGATCTGAATGCAGGAGGACGAACCAGACTTCCCCACTGACCTTTTCTTGCCAAAAATTTATAGATGAAAACAAATAAAATGAATACTTTAAAGGACTGCATTTTTTTAAGGAATGTAGAAGTGTTCTGTTGAAAGGACCCAACTCCTATCAACAGAAAGCTGCCCAACCAGTTAGAATTTAATTTCCTTTTCCTACAAATGCCAGTATCCTCAGCACTCACGAACCAATGAATAAGAAACCTACCAAAACCCACAAAAACTCCATAGGTGTTAAAATTTTCTTTTCTTTTCAGAAGCTGTGATAGAACAAAATAGGTTCATTAACATTCATATTTTCCTTAACTGAAATGATAATGGACCATCTAGCTTGTCAATCTGGTGTGCAATAGTATTTTTCAACTGACTATCCTAAATTAATTTATCCTGAGAATGGAGCGCAATGCACCTCATCATAATAGTCTGTGCCATGCAATTCAAAGATAAATACATACATTTTTATCTCTGAGTAGGATAAATCTGGAATAAGCCTTCTGAAATTAATTGGGGTTACTGCAGTCTTACTCTGATGTCACTCAGATATGTGTGTGGTCTAGAATTAATACAGGATGTTTGCACAACGGTAAATGGATTCTGCTGCAGGAAGGGATTCAGATGTTTGTGAACAGCAAGAAAGTTCCTCACCTAAGAAAGAGATTAAGCAATCACTGCCGAAGAAGTGAGGCCATCATTTGGCCATGTGCATATATTTAATTGTCGCTGCAGAGGAGTCACTGTTGGCTGAGTGTTGGTCTCCACAGTTTCCATTATGCGCCAGAATAATAAGACTGACTTTGAATCAGTCCTCCTAGAAGAGTCATAACTGAAAGTTCTAGATCTTGAACTTATGAAAACAAAAAACTCAGTTAGCCCTGTCTTACACATTAGCCCATAGAGGGCCGCATTCTTCACTTTTACAGCACCATCAACAATGAAAGCTTTCAAATGCATACACTTATTTTTTACCAATTTTTTTTACCAAATCCTACCTATACTTCAGGCTACATCTGAAAAAAAAAATAGTTGTTCTATTTTACGAAATAGAAGGTAATTTAGTACGAATTAAAACAAACCAGAACAGTTGATTAGAATTAAAGAAAAAGAGATAATAACATTATATATATTCAGTGTAAATGTTAGAATAACTTTTTCTCTCTTCCTGTTCTATTTGGATGACTACTATGTAAAACTTAATTAATAGCCCTGGCAGGAGGAGTCCCTCTAGGTATTTCAGGAATGTGTGACTTCAGGCAGAGTGTGCTCAGCAATCTGTGTGATACACCAGAGGAGCACATTAATAACAAGGAGCTGGGACCAGTACAGGTTCCATTGATGTTGGTGGTTCCCTTTTCTTGTGGCTGACAATTTTAATAAAAAAGATTAAATCCCAAAGTGGGTTTAACTTTATCATTAAATATAACTGATGCTGCAGGAAGGGCAATATGCAGTTAGAAGGAAAATTAACTGTGTTCTATATAGCATACCCATCATGCATGTGCAGTGTAACAACTTGGGATAATCACTACTGCTTTTTTCATTTAGCTAAAAATAAATATTGAAAACAGAAGTTAATCAACTATACCGTGAAAAAAAAAATATTCTTTCCATCTTAAATCATACTGACATCCATCTATAAAGATGCTCATGGGCAAGTCTCCCCGCTAAGGGAACGATAGAAGACTGCTGCACCTCCAAATGACCAAGTCATTATAGAAGGGCTCTTTTTGATAGATTCTCTGTGTCTGTGCAAGCTTTCTTGATGGAGGTTAGCAAATAATTTCAGTCTGTTCCAATCTTAACCCCCCGGCCATAGAGGCTGTAGCGCTGTGACACTGACCCTCATTGTGACACTGACCCTCATTGTGACACTGACCCCCTATGCACACTGGCACTTGTGCCTCCAGAAGCGGGGCAGGATTGTTCACACGAGACCCATTAGTCCTAATCAGCCCCGCTGGGCTCCGCACTCAGTGCTGACCACCCGAAGTTGTGCTCCTGCTGTGCCACCTCCCGCCCTCAGCTGAGGGGACACAAGGAATGACCTCCACGGCTCAGCACGCTACCAGGAAGAAAGAGCAGGGGAAACATTTGCATTTCTAAGTGTATCAGTTATTGTGCTTCAGTTTCCCATCTAATATAACTTCTGGCATTCGTTTGCCCATACGCGGTAAATATATTTTTTCAGTCAATGACCAGATTAATATGTTGAAATGCTTTGCTTGCACGTAATGAAAAACTAACTAGGAACAACACACACGTTTCAAAAGCCTCGGCAATTACAGTCCAGGGACAGCACCACTGTGTGTTGCAGCAACCTGTCAGTTCCTCGGACACAAGATTCATTGATTAAATCAATGTTTGGTGTATAAAGGAGGAGTTCACCACAAGATCTGATAAAAAACAGCTTAAGACTTTCAAGTGAACGAAGATTAGAATTACATGTTACCCTGGTTACAGTTGCTGGTGAATTTCAAAAGCAGTTTGAATTAGCCTGAATCACTCATTGCATGCCTTAGCTAACATATGAAAGAAAAAAACCTGACAATGAATTATCACTTGGGAAGGCAATTCTGATCTGAACTGCTGTTACTAAATGTAAACAAATTTTTAATTAGTTTTTTTTAATGACTTCAGGTTGTCCTATTATTGATAGTACCTCAATTGTTATTTGCAAATAAGCAGAGGCTTTGTTAAATAAGTTATAGAAGACTTTGTAATTAATTTTGATGTGATCTACTCTTGATAAATCCACTGGGAAATTAACTCAGCTGGATACTACCACAACTATTTGTATTAACCTCTCTCTAATCTTCTACAGATACATTTACTGTGATAAAATATATGGACTAGGAAGAATTCACAAAGCTGTATTTCAACTAACTTTTAAAAATTCAATGAAACCTACTGAAAAAAATAAGTATTAATACTTAAGCAATTGTGAAGGAACATGGCAATTTTACTGTTAAAAGAGATCAAACAGATGGGAATGGACATTTTCCCATCACACAAAGATTATCCCTCTTTTGAAATATGCTAAATATTTATCCAGATAATAAATGTATTTTCTTCTAGAGCTAACTCATCTTCGGTGATACTGTTTTATGGGAGAGGCCCTGACAGATTTAATGCTGGGGAGAAAAAATTAAGCACAACATTTAAACAATCTAGAAGAATTGCATAGGGAAGTTTACCTCACGGCAATCTTCAGTGTGCTCTGAGCTTAAACCACTCTGAGGATGAAGCTCTCTCACTTTCACAATCTATTTTGGCCATTATTCATGAACTAACGTTATAAATGACCTTCCTTGGCAAAAAGGCAAAAAATGAAACCAAACACAATGTTCTTTCTATGTGGAAGCCCCATAATGAAAGCAATCTGAAGATCAATCACTGACAATTCTAGCTCCTACTAGAAGTCAGCAATTTTATGAATAGCAACATTTTCTCAGCCAAGACCTAACAAGGCAACCAACTCCTATCCTACAGTCTTGCAAACATCTGTTATCAATAACAATTTCGCCTACTGTTTATATCATCCTGCAAGAAGAAAAGAAACAACCATGGGTTCACTGACAAATGAGGCCAGATTTGGATGCATTTGAATTTTCCTCTAGCTGTCAATGGCTCATTAAACGTAACAGCTTTCCCAACCAAGATGTAGAAATGAAATATGTAAATTACGGTATTTTAATATTTAAGCATGCATTAAAAGTCAGAGTTTTCTAAATGCCAGATTAACAACAAAGGTCAATGATTACCAGTCCAGTTTCTCAAACTGACACAGCAGGTTTAACATCTGTGTGCTAGAACACAATGCTGAAGTTCCTTGAGAGTTCCACAAGAACCCAGGACTCATAACTTGGTAAGATTTTCTCTTGTGCCTGAACCTCCTTTTAAAGATATTTGATATTTTCTTATACTTCTTTAAGTCCGTATTTCCCACTCTCCTACAGTCAAAAACTAAGAGTTAGAAACTTTCACTCTACACCCTCTCTGATGGAGCAGAGAAAATATCAATTCAGTGAGTGAGTGAAACTAATGTTGAATGGCCTAAGTTTGTAAGACAGTTTCTAGAATGGGGCACTTCTTGAGTCTCTGGTTCCAGCTTAAAGAATTACCACATTTCATTAACAAATTTCCCAGCTCCTTATAATAACAGTTTGTTCTCACACCAACACTTCCATTTCAACCACCCTTTCCTCCTGCTGCTCAGCCTTCTTTTTGTAGAGGTTTCTGGACTGTGACTGTAGGATTTGCTCTCCACCTCTGTCCCTCATTTAGTCCCTCCTGACTTCAATACATTTACACAAAAGCCCTTTTATCCCCCCTCTATCCTGGTAATTAGATTTTGGAAGTTCCTGTTAAGAAAACTTCCCAGTCTGACCTTTCACAGGACTGGCAGCCACACTCACACCGCTCCAGAGCGTCACTGCTGGGACCAAAACCCCTGTGCAGGGGCCTGACAAGTCCCTGTGTGTGTGCCCCACACTCACAGTCACACCAGGTTTCCTTACCAGATCCACCCCAGCTCCCACAGCTGAGTCTCAGATGTCTCATTTAATAAAACAATTTATCCCTGGTGCAGTAACACAGAAACAACCCAAGGTGGTGCCCCCAAGGAGGGACCCTGAACAAGGGAAACCCCTCACAGTTCAAGCCGGATAAAGTCAGAGGTTTCAGTTCCTGCCTTGTCCCTGAGTGTCTTCACCTGGCTGAGCCTCAGGTGCCCTTTGCTATCCAAAGGGTCAGCAATTCACGGCCTCCTGTCTCGGGCTCCACCCAGGCCACCTGCACTGAATGGATTCCACAGCACTACCCTCGCTCGGGTGCCCCAAAGATCCATTCTTCCCACTCAGATGGGGTGGATGGAAACGATCTGTGTGGTTTTACTCCAAACAAACCAACAGAAAGAAAGCCAACAAAGCAGCCTGTACCTTCCAAAGGAAATCTAACAACTCAATAACCTTAAGTTTAGTAGCAAAGCATCCTCTAGCAAATGGAAAGCTCATTTTAAGTGGTAAATCAGCGAATAGAAACAAGCAGTACACTCGTACAAGGGTGACAGACCCACTTGCACCTGATGTGCACTTTGCAGTTCAAAGATAACACTTCATGCTCAGCAAGGGCTGTGAGATGTTATCTTCTTCCCACTGTAAATGCAATTGGGAAACAGCTAATGGACATAGCAGGGAGCAGCAGAAAAGCTGTTCCACAGGGGCAGACAGACCAGGAGCTGAGGCTGACCAAGCAGCAGTCTTACCTGCCAGGATGCTGTGCCACAGCATGCGGGCAGGGCTGGGCTGTGGGTAGTGAGGTGCTCTGGTGGCCATCCAGTGATCATCTGGCAAGATGCAATAACAAACCAAGTCCGAGGTAAATTGTGAAACCCCATTTATCAAGTTGGGACAGGAGGAAACAGGGCTAGCTACCGCACAGCTCAGGGAAGGAGGAGGAAGGATGGCTAGAGCTCCTGAAGAGGAGAAAAGCAGAGGAGGTGTGGGTGGTGATCCCAGGTGAGGCTGCTCCAGGCAGTCAAGGCTTGTTAACGTGCTCAGGGCCCTGGAAAAGCGCTCTCCAGCAGAGAGCAGCGTCCCGCACCAGCAAAAGGTGCCAGCTCCCTCTTCGCAGCAGCCATCAGGAGGGGGTGAGGATGATTTCTGCCTCGGGAGCTGTGCCTGTCCCATGCACGCACACCCTGGGCCCGTGGCAGGGACCGGGGGCTCCTCAGGTGCTTGCAGCCCCCGAGTGCTGCTCTGAAGCCAGCGAGCACAAGGAGCTGCCAGCACCTTCCTAAAGATGGTTGGATTCAGGCAGGCGCTTAAAAAGTGGCACTGCTGGTCCTGTCTGAACATTCCCTGCACAGCTTTACATTGCTAGCAAACGTTATTGATCTTTTAAGAGAGTAATCTTCTTATGAACTAATGGGTTAGGATGGAAAATTCCTAGACAAATAACTTATACTTACAAAATTATGTGCTGGCAACAATTCATCTTTCTTTTCCTCGTATAAAGCATTCTTTGCCTGGTACCTTGTTGAAATAACCTAACCTTTCACTTTTGTGAAGCTAAAAAAAGATTTATAGCAGCTGAAATCTGTCTGTAGTCCACATTTTAGCGCCCAAAACAATTTAAATACTCTTCTATACTGGAGGTTATTAATCTAGAGACAGAACATCTTTAAAAGAAAATAAAAGCTGACAAAAATAGAGGTTGCAACCAATACAATCTGGCCTGATAAATATAAGAAGGAAAGAAATTTGCTAATATTCTGCACCATAGCTAAGTGAACTTGGAGGTAGAAGTAAAAGATTACTTTCCACTATAGGTTTAATCTGAATCTCATTTTGTTCCTAGGTGAAAAAGAAAGGCCAAAAGAAAACAGAAGTGGGGAATGTGGGCATATAATTTTGGTAGAAGAATGTAATAATTTCCATCAGAAATATATCTATAGTAAAATGAAAGTTTTTAGAAATTATTCGTTCTGCCTGAGATGCAATGTTGATGCTGTATGCTTAATGTTTTCTATTTTCTGAGCAAGTATGTTAAAAGTTATTAGATGAAAGGAAAAGAAAATCTCAGACCACTGTAAAGTATTCTTTGAATTAATTTTTCACAGTAAAGAGCATTAAAAACTGTAATTTATTCCTGGGCCTTTAGAATTTCCTAACAAAAGTACCATTATTATGATTTTTTTAAAGTCAACCAGCAATTACAAATACATAGTTCACTTGATTTATAGCAGTGAATCTACAAAAATGTGAACAATTTGCAAAGATAAATTTCTCCAAATAAACTTTCCACATGCATTTTTAAGGCCTCAGAATTTATTGCTACAAAATTATAGACACAGATGGTTTAATGAGGAAATTCACACTCTTAAATATTTGAGGGCGGAAAAAAAAGTACTTAGCATATTTCTGAGACCATTTCCCGACCTAAAATAAACAGAAAGTGCCCAGTGCTGGGCAGGCACTGCCCAACACTGATGTCCCAAAGTGAATCCATAGACAAACATCAAGCACAGCTGCTGGGAATTTCCAGTGCCTCCAAGTTTAAGTGGCAAATGCCAGAACTGCAAATATCTAAGATTCCTTTGACACCTGACATCCAGATCCAGTTTTTATTAGCTAATCTTACTTAGGGAATTATCTTCTATCACTCCATTACATGAAAAGTGTATAATTTCATTTCTCTATTTTAATATTTTGTCTTTATGACTTTTTTTCTTTTTTAATTCCTTTAGCTACACTTAGCCCTACAGCAAAAAGAATTCACCAACTTTCATCAAAATACTGGCCTTTAAGGGCAACTTGATGTGTCAACAAAGCTGTATTTTTACTATTTTCTGAAAAAAGAGAAAACACTGCCTTTTAATAGAAAAAAGAAGGAAAGAAAATTATTTGAAATATTAAAATGTGTCTGCAGTGAACCATTTAAATGACAATAGCAAGAGGGAGCTTTACTGAAAGGATAATGAGAAAATCACTTAGCAGCCAGTACAAAGAGTGTTTATATGTGAAGATTTTCCCTTGTAGCTTTGTGGTTTCCAGAAAACAAGCAGCACTTGGAGGATACAGCCGAGGGAAAGCCACTCAGTCCAGGAGCTCTTTGCAATTTAAGGTGATCCTGGTGTAATTGGCCGTGCCTCCACACGCCCAAGGAGGCGTGAAGCAAAATGTGTTAACATTTGTCTTAAGAGTTTTCTTTCCCACAGAACTTGAGCTAAGTTCAGTCCTATACAGTGGTAACAGGCAAACCCTCTGTTGATATTCAGCATTTTTTTAACTGCTGTGATCATGTTTGTTTCACTGACCCCGCAACCATCAGCATCATACTGTGTGGGTACAGAAAATGCTGCTTGCATGAATTTTCCTTGCTTCTCGCTAGTCCCATGACAGAGAAAACTTTCTCACAGAAAATATCTAAGAGTTTTATAAACAAAAGACCCCTGTAACATTGATAAAGAATTGTTTATGGTATAAAAGAGAAAAAATAATTTGCACATAGCTTGACCAATCACCCTGAGGGCTGATTAGAGAACTGACCACTTGAACTGTGAGAAATTATCCTATAAAAGAGCTGTTAAATAATGAAATAAATGACTCTTGCTCCTGAAACTCCTGGGGTCTGGATCTCTCTCTCCGCTCCACTCCGCCCAGGAACTGCAATAGCAACTACAGTACTGAAGATATGAGTTGGTTTGAAAATGTTTCTAGTCACATTTTGGCAAGGTTTTCCTCATTTACTTGGCTTTTACACCTTTGTTTCACTGAGTGCAGGACCTCATTTGAAAAGGATTTAAGGGGGCTATACACATAATTTTGTGCAAACTGTATTAATAATAATAAAATCTAATAAACAAAGAGTGGGATTAAACGGAATAAATTTGAGGCAAATAGTTTTCAAAACAGAAGAAATATGTTGCTCTTCAGCCTCAAGTTCCTGTAGTGCTTCACTGTTATAATTACTTTTTCAGTCTTTTTAAAGTAAGGAAATGCCATTTTCTCCATTTTATAGAGGAAAAAATAAAACACTACATGGGAAAATTACTTGGAAGCCTCAAGCTTCATCCCTCTGGAGTATTTATTTGAATGTGTAACTCCCACATCGTATTAAAGGAAATTATAAAAATATATATCATAGTTCGTTTCCTCTCACCTTCCTTTCTGGTTGTTGAATAATTTGAAAGATTGCATTCTCTGCCCTCATGGACAAGAGTCCCCTCTCCTCATAGTAATATTCTTTTGTCTTTTTCTGAGGACAGATGAGATGTGGGAGCTGCATGAAAAATTTACTTATGAAGTTAGTCCAACAAACCAGAAGCAGCAAAAATACTTTTGTGTGACTCCAGTGAAATAATAGAGCATGTGAGTTTACAGAGCCATCACCTGAACACTTTCCATTGCCATTAAATTCACGTCTCAAATAGAAAAGGAATTCAATGGGGTAAAATATCCTCTATTGACTAACATTTTCATTACAGGGAGCCATACAGCTCAGAAGAGAATGGTCTGTTGCTGTTGTTTTCTAATGGGTGTTTATTATCCCCAGGCATACTGCAGTGGGAGAGTACTGCAAGTGATTAATGATTTTACCTGCTGCAAAGAGCAATTGCAGAAATGCCCATTTCATTTTTTTTATCGGAGACACACCACTAAAGTGTAAATATCCAAGTATCTGTAGAGGAGGACACTTTGGAATCAATAAGGAATAGACTCAGTCACCTTAAGAGCCATATAATTTGGAGTTTAGAAGCTGCACCTTTTGTGAACTGACAGACTTTTACCTGCTGGTAATTTGGGTTACAGAATAGCTTCATCTTGCAGATGAGTTGTTTTGGAAACATCTTGTCACAGGATGAACTATGCTACCTGTGATGAAAATAGACCACCCAGTCTGGGCTGAGTATGCCACATGCATTACAAATTGTGGCTCATGTAGTCATGCAGTAACTCCAGCTTTAGAGTCACACTGATTTAAAATTGTTTTGGCTGAGATGACGTGGCTCAGGTCTATGTAATTCAGTGCAATTTTTGGTCAGGCCAAACTTTTCTGCAGGTCTGGTGAAGTCCAGCTTCCTCTTTCAGCTCTGCCACTGTTTTTGTACCTGCACAGAAACCTGCAGCTGCCTTGGAGTTTCCATGCTGTTAACAAATTCATGTGTGTCAAAGATAAAATTCTCATTTCTAATGAAGGAGAGAAGGAATAAGTACAAACCCCAGAGCTCAGACACTATGGTATTCATCTAGCACATTAAAAGTACAGGTTCAGGTTATTAATCTAGAGCAGCAATTAAAATGTGAGCCTCCCATATGACGAATTCTAAGTATTTTAAGTGCCAGGTGCCTGGCTGTTCTCAGGTAGACAATTTTCTGTCTCCTTTTCATTGTTGATAATGGCCACTTTGTGAACGTTTTTTTCCTATCTCTCATTTTGGCCAAGTCTTCCATTCTGCATCCGTCCAATATCTGGGATCAGGAAAGATTCAGTTTAGGGGATTCAGCAATTTTCAAACAGAAAACCTCTAAATCTTTTACAGAACATTGCCAGGTGTCTCTACCTGTGAACATTTATTACCCTGAAGTCTTCCACTTCACTGAATTTCAAAAGTCTTTTGCAAGCAGATGAGGTGCTGAAAACATTCAGATAAAGGTTACAAGAACCCTCTATAATATGAAGTGGCAGGCAGCCTAAGAATAAGAATTTCTACTACTTCTTTCAACAAAAATTACCTAGGATAGCACTGCAATAATGATGGCATTAGAGAACATGAATGTCTTCAATTCCCAGATGGATTGTTGCCCTCTAACCAATGGATTTGTCTGGGAAAATTCCCCCTTTCACTGTATCCAAGTGCCCTAGCAGCTCTCCATGCAGCCCCAAGAATGTCAGAAAACAGCAGCTGCAGCTCTGCACAGAGGCTCCCTGACACAGCTGCTGCTTTGTCACATATCATAAACTAATATCAGTGAAACCAGCACAACTCCTAAAGCATAACCTCATTAATTACCAGTGCTGCATAATGGCTTCCTGGCAGGTTTCAGGTCATCATCACAATAATCAGGAAAAGAATATTGTATAGCCAGTCCTGAGGCACCCACAGAACTATTTCCAAGTGTGAGTCATCATTCCTCTTTAAATTCACTTCCAGGGTTTTACATGTCAGTCAGGACATGTCTTGTCAACCAGGAGTCAAAAGTCCTAAAACCCCCACCAGTTTTAAGCTGCAAAATCCCCCTGCCTCCTGTGGAGCTGTTTCTGCCATTAACTGATGTGAATGATATCAGAATTAGACACCACCTCTCTGAACACTCATACCTGCTTCTCTCCTGTATCACTGCTGCTTGTGCTCTCTCAGTGCCTTCAGGTCCTGCCTGAGCTTCCCCTCACAGCAATTCAGCTGCAGTAGGTGCTGCAAAAGCATGCTGCTTTGCCACCACGTTTCTTTTCCCCTACTTTGTCCCTCTTTAATGGAATCATTCATTTTCCTGAGGTCACTTTTTCAATAGTAAAAAATGAACATAAAAACCCCTGACTAATTAATCTTCCTACCCTCCTTCCTCATTTCACCAATCACAGATTTTTCAGAGCCACATTTTCTTGAGGAGCCTATGTAAACCAGATCATCACTATGTTTGTGTCTCTTTCCTCTCAAAAATGTTGTAGTATAAACCCCATAATACTCCTTATCTCATTTCTTTCTTCCATATTTTCATCTTAATAATGCAATGAATGAAACAAAGTTACTAGCAAATAAAGACAACAATATTCTCAGCCTCTGGTAGCCTTGTCATTGTTTTCTCAAACAGTACCTCTTAAATTGCCAACTGGATCTCTCTCTTTTTCAGTTCTGGATATCTACTCGTTCCTTCTCAGACTTGACCTTCCATCTTACGTTTGGTCTGTGAAAACATGCAGGAGCAAATAGAAAAAACCTTGATTTTCATCTCTGGCTCCTGTGGTGTTTCAGCAAAAGCAAAGTCGGTTACCTCTAGCAAAAACTGACAAATCCACAACATTCTGAGAGTACATTTCCTACATGTTTGTAAAATACTGTAATGCAATATTTTGCTTTGCACTTTTGCTTGGTGAGAGAAACTATTTGTACAGCTTCTCCTTTCATCTCAACCAAAGAAAATCATGTGTCTAGTACCTGTCATATGTACATGGCCATACTGGCAGGAAACTTGCATAAAACACATTTGCTTGTTTTATCTAAATAATCCCATTACCTGCCAGCAAACAGTGTAAACAATGCAATGCATAGAAACAAATATCAAACTGGATTTGAGCCAGTAAGCTAGGGAGGAAAACACTAACTTATGTCTCAGAGTACGGGAAATATAATCCTACCAGGTATGTTTAAGTCTTACTTTGTTCACATCAAACCCTGGTTGCAGGGACAGCTCATTTCATTTCCCTGGAAACCAAACTAAGGCTGGGATACTCACAGAAAAACAGGTGGCTGAAGACAGCTTGCAGAGACTAAATACCCAGCTTTAAGGCAACTTCAGCATAATGACATGAATCCTCCAATTTCTAACTTTGTAGCTTGCTTTTCAACAAACACTTTAAAATTCAGAATTTTAAAGAGAGGCAGGTTAGAAGGGTAAAGTGCCTCCAAACTGGTAACACCTACTCAATTGATCAAATGTGTAAGGAAAGCACCCAGTAGCTTTCCAGTCTTGTCCAAATCTGTCTACATGTGGCTTCTTAACGCATCCTACAATTTGGTCTTAAAGCCAAATGTGCTTCCCCCTTCCCCTCCCTAACACAGTCTCGGGAGGAAATCACAGAACCACAGAATAGGCTGAGCTGGAAGGCACCATCAGGATCATCGAGTCAAACCACTGGCCCTGGACGGGACAGGCCCAGCAATCCCACCCTGTGCCTGAGAGCATTCCTCAGTTACAAACACAAACAGGGCTGCCCTGTCCCACGAGCAGAATCGGGCACTGGCCTTTGTCAGACTTCACCCAGCTGGAGATCTCAAGGTCTCTCTGCAGGGTCTCTCTGCCCTTGAGAGAGTCGACAGTTTCTCCCAATTTAGTCTTGTCACAAACTTAATGTTCCTTCGAGTCCTGTGTCAATGTCATCAATGAAATGACTGCTGACTTTCAAAGCACAGTGGGGCAAAGAGGAGCTGGGGATCTGTAGGCACCTCACAGTGATGTCAAAGGAAGAGAAACAAGAGGAGAAAAAAAAAGTATAAAGAACAAAGGAAAGAGAATGTCGAAGGAAGAACAATTAGAGGCCTTCAATAACTGAAAAAAAACTGGGCCTTGTAGACTGGGAGGTAGATTAGTCTGATGAAATTAAGTGCCACTTCCTACCTATACTACTTATTCCCTAGTCTTTTCTTGTACAGCATGTTTGTGGAACTGGGTTTTGTTCCAGAATAGCACTTAGTGACAACAGATTTAAGAGACAAGTCTGCACAGTTACAGGAGACACACAGATATACATGAGACAAATTGAAATGGCAGCGCTGTACTTCTACTGAAGGATGTAACATGTGGCAGTGAAAAAATCCCTCTGGCCAAACAGCTTCCACTGAAACTCTGCTTAAAAAGCTTTGTGCTTCTTAAGGGTTCAACTCATAAAAAAGAAATGATATGTAAGCTGCAGGCAACATTCAATGTCCCATACTCTGAGCTCAGAACTCAGTGAACAAAGATGGCTAAGTAGCTCACAACGTGAACCAAGTTTTAATGATATTTAAATTCTCAACATTATTTAAAGACAAATAACAACATAATGACTCTGTCACAGAGCAGAGAGAAAAAATGCAGTCCCCAAACAACCAACAGTGCAAGCAGGAGGCTGAGACAGTCATAAAAGCAACGCATACTTAGAAAAATAACCTGTTATGGGTTTCACACCTCACTTTCATGTATGCTGTTAGACTACTATGAAGTGAGACAAACATTAAAATGTATTCAGTGTCCTTCTGTAGTTTTAATTCACTCTAAGCATGATTTGAATATGAATTTGTGAAAATCAGTTTTCACCTTGTGTTGTAAGAGTGAACTGTGAAAAAGATCTTTTTGTGAAATGTCCCATCCTTGCAGAAAAACTGTGAAATAGAGGGTGAACACAAAG